>JASAMX010014681.1:0-44677 GCA_030248175.1 Microlaimidae sp. YZB2_3 | reverse complement strand
TGTTCGTTCAGTTACGTATTGCTCTCCCCATGATTTGGAAGTATATTTTTTTATTTACTGTCAAAAACACGGTTTTTTAGTTAAAAACAGTGTTTAAATACACTTTTTTTTAAATAGCCATCCTCCTAGCTTGCCGTCCATGCTCATGTATCATGTATGAATGTAATGTATTATGCATTATAATTATACTTTTGAAAAGTATATACTCACGCCACTTTTTTTTATACTATCATCATCATACGTGCTGAATAAAAGAATATATATTTCTCACTACCGCTACCGGTGCGCAAAACTTTTCACAGCTTAGTTAAGATAAATTCAAAAAAGTTTTACACTAAAAGCTTGATAATAGCTCTAAAAGCTTGGTAATATATAGCTGGCTTGTATCGAAATATGACAGGATCTTTCGTAAGAACAGCTTAACGTAACACCACACCTTATGACTTTGACAAAACTATAGTTCAGAATGTTCATATCGCGTGATAGTATTTGTAGTACGAATAAACAAATGTGTAAGCTAAAAGCAGTGTTTTTATGACAAATTGATGAAAATAAGCGTATTACACTGCTCCATATAAGACAAAAACACACAGAAAAAACAACCAAAATGTCCCCATGTCAGACCCATAGGTGGGCAGCCTCCCGGATTTTTTTTTGGGGGGGAGGGCCGAGGGGTAACGTATACCCGAACCCAACCCCCGAAATTTGGGGACGGGGTGTCCCAAAAATTTTTGGAGGGCATATACATATCTCAAATATCTCATTTTTAGAGTTGGGATTCCCCAAATTTTAGGGTGGGGTCTCAAATGTATATAATCGGAATTTCGGGGGGGGGGGACAGGGGCAGTTAGGAGCATAGTTGGCAGGGAGGGTGGTTATACCATACATGGGCACGGGGGGGGGGGTTAACCCCCCCAATTCTAAAAAAGGGGGGTTTAACCTCCCCCCACTCAGAAGTTGGGGGGGGCGAGGAGAAGAGGTTAACCCCCCAATTTTGGAAAAATGAAGAAAAAAATGTCTTTAAAATGACTTCTAACTGCCTCCAAACTTAAGTTTTCAGGTCAAAATGAATGTTTTAATCAATAAAAAGCTCAAAAATGCAATAAAAAGGACTTTTTGACCTAAAATCAACGTTTTTTTACCTATTTTTTCTTCAAAATCGAAAAACTGTATGGGTAAAATGCACTCCAAAAAAAAGAATATGGGTATTGGGGTTTTTGACAGTAAATAAAAAAATACACTTCCAATGATTGATGGGGAGGGGGGTCAGCCTTGCTAGGAGGGGAGTTAGGCCGGACCGCTCTTGAGCTTTGGGGGGAAGGGGGGCCCCTGGATTTTTTCTAGGGGGGTTTCCAAAATTTCGGCTCTAGAGGGGGGGTGCATTCCTCTCCCCCCCCCCAAAACACCTATGATATAGAGTGGGGTCCAGCCCCCTAGCCTCGAAATTTCGGATCCCGACCCCCCCCCTCCTAGAATAAAATCTAGAAGGGGGGCTTCCCCATAGGTATTTTTGGAGGGGACAGAGGGGTCCACCCCCCCCCTAGAGCCAAAATTTTGGACCCCCCTAGAAAAAAATCCAGGGGTCCCCCTCCCCTCCAAAGCTCGAGAGCTGTACGGCCTGACCCCTCCTAGCGAGGCTAAACATCCTCCCCCCCTTCCCCCCGACCAATTTGGAAGTATATTTTTTTATATACTGTCAAAAACACGTTTTTTTAGTTAAAAACAGTGTTTAAATACACTTTTTAGGTCTAAATAGGCTGTTTTAGTACATAAAATTCAATATTAGACCTAAAAACACTTAAATTATTGAGTTAAAAAAATTTGTTAAAAAATTGGACTCCCCTGACCCCCCCTAAATTTGAAATCTCGCACCCTGGGTCGACCCCCCTAAAAACCCAGCCCAGGGTGTCCGGAACCCCCCCTCCCTGGTCCCCCTTCCCCTCCCCCTAAAAAATTTTGGCCTTCTGTCTGGGGGTGGACCTTTATTTTATATTTTTATTTTGTTGTATTTATTAAAAAAAGAGAAAATAAATAAAGATTAGGTACTTAAGTTTAGGTTTTTTGGTGCCTTTTAAGAGCTTAAAATTAAAAAAATTTCCTACCCCGGGACTCCCCTAGCGGAGCCGACCAAAACACCTATGATAACTATTTTTGCCAATATCCCAATGTAATTTTTTAAAGTAATGCTATTTTTCGTGTAAAAACGTTTGAATCCGCGATCTGGTCTGAATTGCGTCATTTTAATTGCGGAAGAGCCAATAAAAATCATCAATTATGACGTAATAACAAAAATTTGCATGACGTAAGGAAGTATTTTGGAATTTTAACGAAAATTTATGTTGCGTTGGTTTTCATGGGGTTATTTGGACCATTTTCTAATATTTTAAATCAAAATAAATTTTAAAAAATTAAAACTAATCTTTTAAAGTTTATTATCCTTGTAAAACTTTTTAATTGAAAGATTTGCTGCTGCCAGCATACGCGCTTGGAATCCTTCCAAATTTCAAATTCGTCATTTTTAACAGCTTATTGTAAGCTTAATATTAGGTTTTTTTACACAAACGGTATATCAAACAAAATTCGTCATAATGTGATAAATTTTACAGTTTTGATGGTTTTGAAAAAAATTTCGACATTCGTGTTTGGCCTTCCCTAGCCCCCGGGGGTTCAACCATAAAAAAATTTATTTTTTTAGGTCAAAATTAAGGAATAAAAATTGGCGGGCATTTAATATATAACAATATGATCAATATCGTACACACTTCGAGCAGGAAGCAAAACAAAATATATAATTCGGACAGTGTATTAGCGTGGCGAAAATTCGCGAAAAATCGCGAAAACCGCGCGCATTCAACGCATTATAAAAAAAATTGAGCGAGCCGATTTCGCTCAAACTTTCAGAAATAACTCAGAAGAGTATGTTTTAACAGCATACCAAGCGACGTTTCTTATCATGTACTAATAAAAAAGTTTTGTTGTTTTTTGGGACCAGGTTTTTTCACCGCATCGGCTGTAGTGATGACGTCATTGAAAAACATTTTTTCCTAACCTTTTTAAAACATAGCCAAGAGTCTAAGCTATGCTTCCATTCCCGCACATAATCCGTTAACCTCCGTTATGGATATTATATAACATTTCAAATTTCGAGTTTTGTCGCCAGTCCGTGTCATTTCTATAGTTTTACCTTATTATCGCTTTTTTTGTCCTTTTTTCCCTTTTTTTTTCTTTTTTTTCTTTTTTTTTCTCTTTTTTTTATCCCCTGCTTGTTCCCACCCGTTTTATTTCCCCCGTTTTAAAAAAGTTAAAAAGTGCCCCCGTGCCCCTCCATTTTCGAATTGCCCCCCCCAATAAAACCCCGGGCCCGAGGGGAGTGCAGTGTACAGGTCTGCCCCATTTTTAGCATTTCCAGTACTGAGAGTTGGGATGGGAGCCCCAAAATTTTAGAGGGAGTGTCTTGGTCTTGGGTACCCCCAAATTTTAGCAGGGGTGTCGGCTATAATCGGGATTTTTTTTTTTTTGGGGGGGGGGGTTAGGGTACCGTGCCCGTACCCCCCCTCCCAACCAAACCCACCCACCTATGTCTGCCCTGCCCTGCCTCGCCCCCCTTCCCACCTTTATATGCCACCTTCCTGAAAATTCCGATTACGATTGACACCCCCATAGATGTTTTGGTCTTGGCTCGCACAGGGCTCCACCCGGCATTTCAGCAGTGATGAACAAAGGGTTGGTGGGACCCACCCTAGCCTAAAATTTTGGGGGCCCCCCTGAGAAAAAATCCAGGGCCCCCCTCCCGAATTTTAAAACTTTTTCACCACTGACCCCCTCTAGATTTTGAAATCTGACCCCCCTCCCCTCTCGAGAAAATTTTAAGTACTTTTTTTAGACTAAATTTTCTTGCAAAAACGTCAATTTTTAATACAAATTCATGTTTTTACACCCTTTTTATACCTAAATATCGCTTTTTATTCAATAAAATGTAGTATTATCCTATAAAAAGAACTATTATTATTATTATTATGGTTTAAAACTGTTTTGCTTTGGCCACCGGACCCCACCTGACCCCCCTCTAGATTTTAAAATGTCGCACCCCGGGTCGACCCCCCTAAAAAGCTAGGGTGGTTCGACCCCCCTAGGACCCCCCTCCTACATTTTGAAAAGTCATTTACCCGGGGTAAACACCCCCCCCCCAAGTTTTTTGACCGTGTTCATCTATGGGTAGAAGGCAAAAAATTTTTAGGGTGGAGATCCAGGGGGGTCCGGACTCCCCTGGCTTTTTAGAAGGGTTGACCCTGGGTGCGAGATTTCAAATTTAAGGGGGGGGGTCAGGGGGTTCCGATTTTTTAACAGTTTTTTAAATCAATAATTTAAGTGTTTTTAGGTCTAATATTTCATTTTCCGCGCTGGATATGTTACTAGACACCACAAGAGGAACTATCATCAGTTTGAGCATTCGCATGAAAAGTTCGCCTGGAAACTGGAGGTACCTTAAAATGGTATTACTTACAATGCGTGAAGTAAGTATGTGATATAGACTGCCACTTTGACTGATATTAATTTATACTTCTTGTTTGTTAAACTGCAAAGGAGGGTCAACAAATTCTTGATATTGCAAACGTTTCTAAACAAAGGAAACGGGTTTTTTAGCAGGTAAGGGGGTCTTTTAGAGCCGCAAATATAGAATTTGTAGCCGTCAAAAAGTTTCGGGAACTTAGAGTTGAGAACAGTGGCAACTTGAACTCTTAAGAAAAAATTTGTTTGGGCTTTGACTTAGGTTTCGCTTAGGCTTAGGTATAGGTTTTAGATTTTTATATTCGGCTTCAACTTTCCTATTTTCGGATCCAAGCTCAAGCTCCAAGTTCCCTGGCCTCTATTGACCCTAAATCTTAAACAAAAACTTGTATTATATGGTATAAGGTTAAAGCAACTGCCGTCTTTTTCCGAAAAAAATTCTCTATAAGATATTATAGGCAATCTAAACTTCGGAATGGCCTTTTGTTGTAGCAAGCAGGAAGGCTAAGGGTTGGTTCACTCCAGGAGTGACAAGTGACAACACCTTCATATTGCAGCGACAAGTGACCTTGTAACGCTGTAAACACGCACCAAACGCTTTGTCACTTTTTACTCTGGTGTCAACAAGGCCTAAGTCATTTATCAGGGCTAACTTACGTTTTTGTTTGTTGTTATGTTCATCTTTTGTGCTAAAGCAGGGGTTGATGACTTTGGGCCAACATGAGTTTTTAACTAAAATAGCGATGGATAACCAAGGCAATTGTTGATAACCAGGGCTAATCGCTAATCACTCCGGTGTCATCAAGGCCTAAGTCATATCAGGGCTAACCTGCGTTTTTGTTCGTTGTTGTGTTCGTCTTCTGTGGTAAAGTAGGGATTGATTACTATGCCCAGTATGGTCCCGAGGATTATCGAAGCCAGCGTTACCCACATTAGGACGTTTTCCAACTCCCAAGATATGGGAATTCCTTTCTGAAATCGCCGACATCTGGAGAATATGGAGAGCTCTAAATTTGATAAAATTTAATTTTACAAAATTGTAAGGATGAAAACAATACAACAGCTTGATTGTTGAGCAATTAACCCAGCTATTATTATCATTCCTTAGCGATCGCTTAAATTTTACTAAGACTTCAGACTAAGACTTAATTTTACTAATGAGTCAGAAGCGTCATAAAATACTCGTACCTGTGACTCTTTGTGTCTTTTAACGCCCAAATACTGTAAGCTTTTTGAGTCAGAGTCACATTGATTTTAAGTTGATTTTGACACTTTATACTATGATCTAAAGTAACGACGATTTCTAAAAGGTAAGGGCCCGGCGGAATAATGCGGAAACAAGTTAAGCAGCTGCTGAAGACAAAAAATATTAAAATGTAAAATATTGAATGTTAAATTATGTCTTCACTATTTTTGCATTATCAAAAATATAGTGAAAAATAATTAATTAATTACAACGTTCTGAAGCCGTTCTTATAAAGGCACGGTTTTAGACTCAAAAGTCAAAAATCGTTTTCAAGTCAAATTCCTTATATTGCCGAGACGAACTACTCTTTTAATACTGGGTCGATCATAAGGAAAATTAAAATTAAACTCCGCCATTGTTTATACAGTGCCTGTCCCAAGCCAGGATAAAGGAGGTAGGTTACAGAGGAACTTGTGGCAGTTTCTCTGTAAATTTTTCTACGCGGATGCCTGCAGCCAGCATTATCTACTCAGAAGATGTCGTCGTTAAACGGCAAGGAGAAAAGCGTGACGGAAGTCTCTGCATTATTATTTGCTGACAAGTCTGTCGCAGTTCTGCCGCTCCTAATGAAGATCATGGATCAGAAGGTTAAAACGGAACATTTTCCTAGCAGCCAAAGGAACAGCGAAGAATGGACTTAACCGAAGCAAGAATCTGTGCCACAACAGCAAACAGAAGAAGAATTAAAATTTTGTAGCCTTGAAATTTTATAATTAAAGTAGATAATATTTGCATTAAAGGAGTATTCCGTCCTGTATAATTTGGAAATTTATTCGTTAAAGTTTTGTGGCCTTGATGCCTGAAAGCCGCCCAAATATGATATTTAAAGTAAATGTTTGAATTCAAGTAGTCCGTTCTTTACGATATAGAAAATTGATTAATAAAAGTATGCTTCCCGTCACTGTATTGATATTTCTAAAAAATCGTCAGCTAGAGCTTCTCTTTTACTACGAGCTTTTAAAAATAAAAACCTCAAAATTCTTATGAAAGCCTACACTACTTATGTAAGGCCACTTTTAGAATACCAAACCTCAGTATGGTCCCCTTTTCTGCGAAAAGATGTCGAAATTTTAAAACGTTGTCAAAGAAATTTTACGAAACGTGTAAACAAAAAATGCGGCATATCTTATGAAAATTACAAAGATAGGTTAAACAAACTAAATCTCGAAATCTTGGAAAGACGTAGAGTGGTAAATGACCTCGTTTTCTGCTCTAAAATAATACAACATTTTGTTGATGCTAATCATGAGGATTTCTTTGTGGTTGATACTAATGACCGCTTGCGCGGAAACGGTCTTAAGCTAAGGAAAGTGGAAAACTTTATGTTCTATACCAACTTGTATTGATGTACTTATACATGTATTCACACATAAGTGTTCTACATTTTGTGCGTGTATTACCTTTTGTGAATAAATGACTTATGACTTATGACTTAAGGCATTGACTAAGGAACCGAAATAATTATCGTCACTAATTTTTCTGTATATTTCCCGTTTTTTAGTTTTCCTCTGTGGCAGATTTATTATTATATTATGGGTCGTGTTATATGCTCTTGGCTAAAAAGCTAAAATTTCATTTCACGATGTGACCATGTTGACAATTGGTAGCCGTCGCTCTAAAACTATATAATTAAAAATACATAAATACATGTGTAGATCCCTTGTTATGAATTTTCAGTTTAAAAATCTGGGTTTGAAGCCAAACATAGTGAACTTGGAGCGATAAGCTGGGATTTTGAAGCCTTAAGGTTGGAACTTGATGCCCAAAGTAAAAATCGCTAAAACCTATAAAAAAATCGTATATAATTTTGATATTTTTGTCATTTACTTCCCTTCATGCAAAGTCAACGACGTTTAATTTGTGCTTAGTATTTGGCATTTAATATTGGTAAATTGTGAATAAACCAGAAGGTTAAAAATTTTCAGGAACCGACAGTTATTAATTAATATTATTAAATTAAAATAATATTAATAATTAATAGAAATACAATTATATTAATTTCATTTTTAAAAAAAAAAACGTAATACATTTGTGGGCAAAATAAGATGATTGCCGTTAGTTGTCAATTTTTTGTTAAGAATTTTAAAATATAAAAAAAACTAAAATTTAAACATACCAAATCTTCTGCTGTTTATTCTCACTACAGACGTTTTGGGTCGAAGTTTTTTCGATTTTCTGTTTTGAATTCTTGATTTTCTTTTGTAAAGTGCCATTTTAAAAAACGTAGAGCTCACTCTTGATCCGGCATTAAATTTCTAAGCCATTTTTGTATTGATGTTATTTTCGTTTAAGACCTAAAGTTTATGTTTTCTATAAATGTCTCATACTCCAAAAAAGTATTTATTCGTCTTTGAATAGAACCGTTAAAAACGGTGATTATATCCTGTGGTAATTTTTAGACAAAAAAATGAAGGCAGGGACTTAGCGTCTATTTTAGTATTATGTTTAAAACGAATCGAAATACAATTAAAAAACATGCTTTATTTATGTATATTTTTTCGCAATTTCAGAAATGATACTGAAAAAGATTAAGAATAAATAAATACTAGAAAAACACACAATATTCTCATTTTATTTGTTTGCTTGGTAAATGGTAATTGGTTAATTTCATCGGTAGATAGGGGCCGGTCCACTAACGGCATGTTACCTACCTACCTGCTAAGTTTTAAGATGCACCATTCATAAAAAAATTTTAATCTTAATAACAATATTCTTTGATTTCATTATATTTGTTCTGCCAATCAAAAAAAAAAGATTTTAAAATATTGAAACTAAAAAAATTAAAGAAAAAAGATTTAATATGAAGTAAACGGTTTTAATAAACAAATAGTCGAAGGATGAATTCCACGTAAGAAACCATTTACGTAAGCTTGGTTGGCAGTTGGCACCCAGCTGATTGGTGGTTCCATATGATGCTTAATTCAGTAATAAATAGTACGTTTAGCAGCTTTTGCGCGGTAATAGTTCGGTAAGAATATGTTCAGCAGTTGCAAACGCAATTTTTAACCCAACCGTATGCAAATTATTTCATACGTGGGATTCGTCCATTTTTAGCAGTTATTTAAAATAACTATTCACTATAATCTTAAAATATCTTTTTTTTTAAACAAACTAGGAAACTTATGAAAATTTTGTAGATAAAACTTAGCAAATTCAGTCAATAACAACTGTTATTTTCAAAAATTATTAATTAACTATTCAAAAATTATTTATTTCAAAGATTTTCAACAACCAGCTAACTTAACGGTACTTAACATGCTCTTATCGGACCCTGATAGCTAAGGTTAATAGTTCGCCCAGTAATGGTTATTTAATTGGTTAACCACAACTTTAGCTTCATTGTTACAAAAGTGTTATACATGGATAATCTTTTTTATATTAAGAAGTTTTATTGTTAATTGTTTTAAAGCAATTTTTTTCTAAACTGAAATAAATTACTGCTGTCTGCAAACAAAACACTAAAAATCGAGTCAAAAGCTTTTAAATCTATCTTGAAAAATAAACCTGAATAAATTCACAAAAGGAGCAACAGAGACAGACCTTTGTTTGTTTTTTGGTGTCGTGTGTCCTGCTAATTAAGCGCCGTTATGACCTGAAAAAAGGGAAGAACGGTTCCTTTTCACCTCCGGAAACCTTTTTTTCAATATTACTTTTCAAGAGGACGAGTATTGGCGGCGGCAATTGCTCCTATGCTTTTTTAAATATAATTTTAAAGAACATCTGGGGAAAAAATGCCTACACATAAACTTTGCGTCCAAGAACCAGCCGATCAATATTAAAAAGTAAAAAAATAATAAAACAACAACCACAAAAATTATGCATTTTTTATTAAATTCCCGTATTGCGCAAATTGATGTATGCGTACAGTTTCAAAACAACCGTTTCAAAAACTAAAGTTTTTAACGCTAGTATGGCTAAAGTTTTTATTCAATTTTCCATTTGCTAAAATGCCTCTGCTTACAGTGCGTTGTTACTCTGATACAAAGAGTCCCAATCAGTATAAGATCAACGTGACTCCGACTCATTTTGTTTATACTATTCGTGGGTTAAGGGATAAAAAGAGTCACAGTTAAAGCTGGGTCATACTTACGACAAAACGTTCTTCGGACAGAGTCCAACGGACAATTTCAGAAAAGCCAAAACGTTCTTTGGACAAGCCAAAACGTCCTTTGGACTTTTTCCTTTGGACAAAGTATGAATGCTACTTAGAATTTGTCCTTTGGACAAAGTCCAAAGGACAAAATCCAAAGGGAAAAGTCCAAAAGACAAAAAGTATGAACACGTTGTCCTTTGGATTTTGTCCTTTGGACTTTGTCCTTTGCACAAAGTCCAAAGGACGTTTTTACGCTGTATTTGTCCTTTGGACAAAGTCCAAAGAACTTTTGTCCTTTGGACTTTGTCCAAAGGACGTTTTGTCATAAGTATGATTCAGCCTTTAGAAGCATTTTATAATAATTCTGACTCAATGTGTCATAGTAACGACGAATGATTTTTTTTAGGAAAAACGATGAATATTTTTTTTGCAAAGTTACGTTTCAATTAGGAGATCTCACAAAAAGATCTAGCTTCTGGTGTTATTTTCTGATAGAAAAAGTGAGCCATAGTGTTTTAAAAGGCGCGGAACCGAGTCCTTCGATTTTGACTATTTTTTTGTGAGAACCTTACCCCTGCCCCCAATAGCCCACAAAATTTTTTTCATAAAAATATCTCCAGTGGTTCAGGAAATATGACTCTCCGAAAATGGTGCTTTTAGAAAATCCTGTACTTTAAAGATTGCTCAATGGGTTTTTAAATTTAAATTACAAAATATGCACTCAATAAAAGCGGCGACCTTCTACTTTAATTTGATACCTTGATCATTAAAATTAGTGTAGTTTTTGTCGAGGTATTACGTTTCCCGTACAAAGAACCTGCGATTTTTTTTGCTAAAAAACCAAACGACGGCAGTGATTTTATTAAATTTGCCCATTCTTTTTTGCCGTCACTTTGTATTTTTAGCAAAAAATTGCGCGATTTTTGTACGGAAAACGCAATATCTCGACAAATACTGCACTAATCTTAAAGATCAGGGCATCAAATTAAGGTAGAAAGTAGCAGCTTTCTTTAAGTGCATATTTTGTAATTTAAATTTTAATACTCATTAAGCAATTTTTCAAGTACGGGATTCTCGAAAAACGCCATTTTTGGAAGGTCATATCTCCTGAACCACTAGAGATATATTGATTGAAAGATTTGTGTTGGCTATTCTGGCCAAGGGTAATGTTTTTACAAAAAATAATCAAAATCGAAGACAAAAGGTTTGACTCGGTACCGCACCTTTAAGCATAGTCTTGAACTTTGAGCTTTGAGCTACAGCTTTGAGAAATAGTTCATTTTGTGGTAGGTTATCACAGTGGTGTTACCAAAATTTTATTATACCGCAAACAGTGCAATTCTTGTGTAAAAAGCGGCACCGGTTTATGCTTTTATAACAGTGTATTTTAAACATTGGCCTATTAATATGGCACTCCTCATTTTTTATGTCATTATAATGGCTTCACCTCATTTATTTCGCGTGAACTAAACTGAATTCATTTATTTGTAAGAATTTAAATGAAATTGGGCTGTGCTATTATAATGTCATATTTGTAATTTAAAATGAAGAGTAAAATTTTATTTAAATATAATACGGCTATTGGAATAAATTATTTTAAAAGTATGCCATTAAAATTCAATTCATACGCCGACGCCATTTTTAAACAGAAGTTGGACATTTTTAGAACATTATATATTTTGAATGTCATTATGTATATATGAACAAATTTACCTAATAAAAAATTTAAATAATTTATCGAATTATAATAGACATACGGTATAATTGTGAATAATACTAGATGAAATTTTATTACAAAAATTTGTACAAAAATGAAATGGACTGGGAAAGTCTTTTTCAGCGAGGACATTTCTCCACCCCAATGATCACTTTGTAAAATATTTATATCAGTGCATATAGATTAGTATTTTAACTGAAAACTGATATAAGTACCTTGTACATCAGGCATTCTATCAGCGAGCGAGATATGCGCACTTAAAAACAAGTTTTCAGTTTATTTTTATACAAACTATAGTTTAAAATAAAATTAACTATAACGAAGTTTTGCTTCCACCAACAAACAAAAAATAATACAAAGTAAGCATGGAAAATGTACTAAAAGTATGTTACTTTAATATTTACCAACATTAATCATAAAATCCTATTAGGACCGGACGCATGTTTTTTTGTACTAAAAATTACTTACTTTTGTATTTTAAGCAAAACAACGTTCTTAAAAACTCACTCATCTAAGCCCTATTGGACTTGATATGATAGAGATAGACACTGTTGGATAGCGCAGTAACATACTTTTATTTGATTATCGACAATCAATACATACCAAAATATAAATACATGCATTATCCGGGGTTTAACTAAAATGTACATAATTCATTAGAAGAAAATTAAATCGTTGCTAATATTTTTTAAAGTAGCATTAACGCGCTTCATATCTAATCTCATTTTTTAACACATAGCAACCAAATTTTGTTTTAATTTGAACACGCAGTAATATTCAGTTTTCAGTGTACCTTTTCGAATTGTTTTAATTTAATTATTAGTTTTGATTTGACGAAAAAATCAAAGTTTAGCCATTATTCTTGTCAGTTAATTTGTTTATGAGGAAAAGACATACGCGACTATAAAATTTATGCAAATTCAGCTTAAAAATGTTTATTTGGAAAAATCGGACCTAAATGCGTCATATTACCATACCACACGAAGCTCAGAGCATGTTTTTTTGACACTAATATCCTCGTATGCAAACAAAAATTTAGATCTACTTATACGTCTATTGCCTCATTACAATTTTCTCTTTCGTTTGTTTTTATTTCCTACAAGAAGGTTTAAAAGTTATTCACGTTCGTCCAACATATCACGCAGCATTTATGCTTTAATAACAGGTCATTTAAAAATATTCGATAAATGGTGTTCAAGATAGTGTTAAAAAAGTTTTTGTCAAACACATGCGAGTAAATAAAGCTTGGCACAATACAATGTAATTCTGAATCGATTCCCACCAAACTGAACTATTGACCCATTATTCCAAGCCATTTTAAGGACAAAAAATGTAATATTTAAAGTTTCTCTTTTTGTAGAAGTTTTCAAATAAATTGATTTTCAAAATATTAAAAGCAGTCGTGTTTTTAATAATGAGATATTCAACCAATTGAAGATCAATCCAGTAAATTCCGTTCGCGTGAAGAGATAAGATTTTTTGTAAATTGTGTGGATTACTGAAAATCTCACCGTACTCTGGCGGAAATAGTGATTTTATAGTGCAGCGAACAGCAAAATTGCAATCACATACAGCACAATCAACCTTAAAATAATAAGGCGGATTTTCTGCTGTTGTAGGGCAGCTGACTTAATTTCAGCCACCTTTTTTATTTTTTTGGATAAGTTTTTCTGGTTTTTCCAATCGACCCAAAATTTGGTCTAAAAATCAAACGATAGCTATTTTTGTTATTCCAGTACAAAATTTTAAAATTTCTGTTACACTTAAAGATTAGTGGAGGTTTAAAGTGTATTTTTATAGTGATCGAAATTAAGGTGCGATCCATTAACTTCGACCACATAGAAAAAACTGGCTATACTATTGCCAAAACGAACATGAAAAATTTTTTAAGGTTACAAATTTATCCTTAGGTATTGCTCTCGGTACATTATATTAATATTAACTTAATTTTTCCCGTTTGCAAACTTTAATAGTTATTAGCAAGACTTTATATAATTATCTTAAAACCTTAAAAAAACAAGTTTTATAAACCTGTGTTTTTTGTTGAATTTTTTTTGGCTTAAAAAAACGTCAAAAAAAGTCAAACAAGCAAAAAAATTCTTTATAAATACGGTAGTACGATGATATTTGGAAACAGCAAAAAACGGCAGGTTATTCACCTTAATTTTAAAGTGGACGAAATTAACGGATTTTTAAAATGCGTAGTTAGTTGCATTGCATTGCAAAGTGATTTTAAAGAAAATATGAAAACATGAAAATTAACAATTTTGAGCCTTATATAGAAGATATTTCAAAATTATATAGTGCTTCGTTTTAAATTTGATGCAGTTTAAACACAAAGCAAAAATTAAGAAAATTACAAAAAAATTTATTTTTTGTATGAAAATGTTGATAATGCAGAATAACAAAAATAAAAGCTTTTGCAAAAACACTTTATTCAACATTCATCCATTTACTTTTGTGCTAGTTCTTTTGTGTTAAAAAAATAAACCAATTTTCTAACATTGTAAATTAATGGCCGAAATTAAGGCCTGGCCGAAATTAAGTCAGATACCCTAATTGGTTCATATCTAAGAATAATGAGACTAAAAATAATATTTTTGATTGTATATTAAGCCTGGTTCATACCTCGTCCAAATTGTCCAAAAAACAATTTTAAACAAAGGAAATTTATCCCTTGGAAATCAAAGGTAACAGTCAAAACAAAGTTAAAACATTTCAATTTGCGTTTTGAACACGTTGATCTGTCTTTTGGACTGTTCAAAAGACACTTTTGGATTGTCCAAACCAAAAATTTAGCTTTGTTTAAAATTGTCTTTTGGAGACTTTGGACGAAGTAAGAACCTGGCTTTAGACTCGTACTACGTTTTTAGATATATATGATGCGACTCAACCGATAACATCAACTTTTTTATAAAATAGAGGCCGATAGATTTTTGTTTCGATTTTTTAAAAGCCGAAGTTAATTTTTGTTTACCCGATCGCTGTTTACAATAAAGTAACTTACGTTATATTTGTTAAAGGATTACTTATAAATCTTTTTTTTTAAGTCTCGGTAAACTTTATATTTTTTAATTTTCTGTGAATATATTTGTTTTTTAAAGCAAAGTAACAGCAAAGACCAATTGAAAATAACGTTAATTATTTCAAAACAAACAAGTTTTGAAGCACAACAAAAACAAAACACACAACAACAATAAAAACAAGCACAACACAACAAACCACACCATTAGTGTGCGATTAGCAATAGCATTATATTGCAGAGTGCGTTGTGGGATTTTAATTGATCGGAATTTTAAATGCAACCAGCAACCGATCGACGCTTAATTTATTTTTACTTAAGATCAAAGCGTGTTTTAAAATTATTAGACTCACTATACCACGTTATTGAGTATACATTGTATATTCCCATGTTTTTACACTTAGCAAATAAAAAGGAACACTAATTTTGCAATAATAAGAACAATATTTTCCCATTGATTTTGTGTTTAAATTTATGGTATGATATACATAAACGGTGTATGTGTATTGTAGTAGTAGTAAAGGTGGAAAAAGTAACAAAAGAATGGCAAAGCGGTCTCCAGAAGCGTTCATCATAAAACCCGACCTGGACCCGACGTCCGTGTAATCAATGATCCCATATCCATATAACGACCGCACATCCGTACAATGACCGCACGTTCGTCTGAAGATCACAAGCCATTTAAAAATAACCGCAAGTTCATTCAAAAACCGCACCTCCGTGCAAAGACTACACATCCGTCAAACCACCACACATCAGTCTAAAGATCACACGCCGTTCAAAAATCGAACGTGAATCCAAAGATCACACGTTCGTCCAACGAATGCACACCCGTCAAACGATCGCACATCTGTTCAAAAACCGCACGTCCCCGTTAAAACAAACGACAAAACTTAGTGGAGGAAATTAGTTCAACAACACTTAGTGCTTCGTGCGTGCTTTAGTTAGGGCGGTAAGTGTGTCTGAATAACTCTTTGCACATTTTCCCTTTATTTTTCTTGTATATTATTGTTAATTATAAACATTATTTACATAACGTACACGATGGTCAAAACCCTCCTTTTTAAACGGAAGTTGTCCCTCCTTTTTAAACAGAAGTTGGTTTAGTTAGGGCGGTAAGTGTGTCTGAATAACTTTTTGCAGATTTTTCCTTAATTTTTCTTGTATATTTTTCTTAATTATAAACATTATTTAGATAACGTACACGATAGTCAAAACCCTTCTTTTTAAACGGAAGTTGTTCAGTGTTTAAGATTTCCACCGAGTTATGATGCTATAGAATTACTTTCAGCCAATGAGCGCCTGGGAAAAATTGATTTCCAATCAACGTAAAGATCTCCAATTCTTAGCTTCTGCCATTTTAATTTCCATAAAGCTAAGCATATAACTGAAAACTGCGAATAGTACCCACCATTTGAGAACCCTTAAAATTCTAACGTGTATTTTTTTGAATTAAATAGAAATGCAGCGTCCATTTTATTTTTAACGGCATTCAAAACGGTTATTTAATTTTTACCAAAACTATTTTAAATTGAATAAAACCAAATTTAATAACAACACAACATTGTTTCAATCGCCATTCTTTTAGCAGAGTGAGAACGAAAGTTTTAATTACGTTACAACTTAAATTTTAATTACAACTTGATTTTATTTGTAGTGCTTATTTTTTAAAAGAGTTTACACCACCCATAAATCATATTTTTTTTAAATTTAAACCGCGATTGGTTTGGATGATAAAATTTTTTCTTCATACAAAGTTTTCAAGTTGAGTTTTGAACTGATTGTGAAATACAAAAAAAAAACGATGATGAATACAGAAGTTGCACGTGGCGGTGTCCTTTAATTTGCATAACTGCGCTTTGGTGACCTTTAATTTGCATAACTACCCTTTGGTGTCCTTTAATTTGCATAAGTACTGCTTACGCGCAGCTGGTTAGACGCAAAAAATGGGGTATTTAAAGCCCGGTTCACACTGCTGCGATAGGCGACAAGCTCCTGTCAGTTCACACTGCTGCGATAGGCGATAGTAATCTGCGATAGGCGACTGGCGACAGGCGACAGGCGATAGTGGTTGGATCAAAGTTCTAATCTTATCGCAATTTTGCGATAGGCGACAGCCAAAACTCAAGCAGTTTTAGCATATTATGTGCGAAATTCGTAAATTAGCAAATTTATGCGAAGAAATAACGCTTCCTTGAATTGAACTTGAATACACACAACATTTTATTTTTGGTTTTTTTATGCGTTTGGCTTGTTTTTTAAAAATATGGATTAATTTGCGTGAAAATATTAATTTCGATGAGTATTTGCTAATTTTGGTTCAAAAACGACCCGCAATTTATAATTTTAACTAAAAAAAACATTTGAATAAATTTTTTTATAAACATTGATGAGATCTAAATGTAAACTCAAACTATCGTTCTCAAAAAACAGTTTTGAAAATTATGTCTTCAAAATGAATTCTAATTTTCATCAGTTTAACCATCAGTTTTTTAAATGAATTTTATCAAAATGGTACACTGGACACTGTTTTATAAAAGTTATACAAACATTTGATTTATTTTCACAGTCGATTTTTTTGATTCAGCCCAATGTGTGTATAACACTAGGATTTTCAAAGTTACAAAGAAAAAATTGACATTTACAAAGATAGATGGACATTAACTAAAAAAAATTCGAATGCTTATAATTTTTATGAAACAGTGCCCTGGCCCTGAAAAATATACCGTAATTTTAAACATAAACAAAAAGGTCATGTGCTTAGATAAGCGATGTTTCTACCCTCCAATATCATCCTCTGAAGCTCCAGTCATTTAGAGCGGAGGAAGTTCCGGAGCTTTTTCTGCTCAAATGGCTGCCGGAGCTCCACCCTTTAAACAAGCGATATCGCTCTGGAAGCTTGAAATCTGTTTAAATTTCTTGATAAAGAATAATATTCTCCTTTTTAAACTCTGTTTTAGTTGATAAGACACACCCACTATGGCCGATTTTAATTTTTTTGTCGTCGTCTTAAAATAAATAAATTTTATGCTGTAATATCAGCTAAAATTGCGGCTGAATGCGAGCTTTTTTTAGAATTAAAAGCTAGCACAACTTTTAAAGGTGACGTGCAAAATCCCCATAAAAGTAGTGTAAAATCCCCATGGCCAAATTCCCCATAACGTAGTGTAAATTCCCCATAACAATCAAAAATGCGTTTGTAAACTTAAATATGTTAAAATAACTAAGTTTTTATCATAAAAGCATTAAGAATGTTTTAATTTTTTCCTAAGCCTAAGCAAAACCCTAAAATCAAGCTAAATTTTATCATGATAAAATTTTGTTGTATTTTCCAAGTGTCAAAACTTAAAGGAAATATTGCGAACGCATTATATTTATGGGGAATTTACACCACCTTATGGGGATTTTGTAACGTTTATGGGGATTTTGGCCTATGGGAAATTTGTCCATAGGGTTTTTATACAGACCCCTTTTAAACACTGTTTAAAATCAAAACAATAGACTATCGCCTATCGCAGTTTTTGTTCAGTGTGAACTGAACGGCACTATCGCCTGTCGCCTATCGCTTAACAGGCTTAATGGACTTAATAGTTGGGAACGCACTTTCCAGACCTTAATCTTATTTTGTTTCAACTACAGCAAAATGAGCCACAGTTTGTATAAAATATGCGACTGTGACTTATGTTACAATTCTAACAGCACCCTATTTACTATAAAATGAGTCACACTCACGTGTATTTAATAATGACTCTTGCTCATTTTGCCATAGTAACGACGATTTACGAGAGACTTAAAGACTATGTATTGTGCAGTTTCTGGCTGTTCAATACAAAAATGTTGTAAGCCAATCAAAATCGAGTATCTACCGCCGTATATAATAAATTCTTTAGAATAAGCGCGATTTTCAACATATTGGCTTAGTTTTAATTGGTGAATGTTGTTTTTTTTTAACTATAACTTTCACTTTTTATTTGATAGCTAGTTAGTTAGTCGTGCACCCAGTTGTCGAGTAAACGATTAACTGCCTGTAATTGTTGAATGCAGATGGTTATGAACAACTTTTTAAACTCACCTTTGGTTTTTTATAGTTTTAATTCAAACGTAAATTGCTTTATGAGAAATAATATCAAACAAACATTTAGCAGCTGCACGATTAATTTTTAAAATAATAAAACTTCACAAACTACACATAGCACTTATTTTTGTCAAATTTAAAATATCCCGCCATAGGCACGTTTTAGTGGAAACGCACAATATGTATAAATAAAGTATGTATAAAGTATGTACAAAAGTATGTATAAAGTATGTATAAAAGTGTGTATAAAGTATGTATAAAATCTATAAATAAATCGACCTAATGTCTGTATGTGTGTGTTCCCTAACTTCTCCCTAACGACCGAACGGATTAAGCTAAATGAGTTATCATTGGAAAACTTATACCCCAGGGAGTGTCGTAAGGGGTTGAAATTACGAAAAATTTTACATGGACATCTTTACACTGGACAACACATTTTCACCCTAAGGATTTTGGAAATAAAAATTTTTTTTGTCTTTGATTTGGCTCAAACTTATTGGTAAAAGTGATTAGCCAATTAAAAACCAGATAACATGTTTTTTTGAAAAAAATAAATATGGACATCTTTATACTGGACAACGTTTTTTTACTAAAAAAGAAATCATCTTCCTCCCCAACCAAAAAAAAAGATTGGGCTAAATGGGATATCATTGCAAAGCTTAGACTGGGGAATATTATAAAGTGTTGAAATTTATAAAAAAACCGCATGGACATCTTTAGGTTGGACAACACATTTTCACAAATAGGGGGCCCTATGGACTTTGAAAGTTGGAAAAAATTTTGTCTTTGAATTGGCTAAAACTTATTGGTTAGAGTCATTAGTCATGGAAAGCCAAAATTTTATGTTTTTTTTAAAGATGAACATGAATATCTTAATACTGGACAACATATTTTTGCTAAAGCACAGAGGGACTCTACTCTTTAACCAAAAAACGGATTAGGCTAAATGAGGTATCATTGAAAAGCTTTCAAATCGGGGAAATTTTATAAAGAGATTGAAATTTTAAAAAAAATCACATGGACATTTTAAGACTGGAAAAAGCATTTTCACAAAAAGGGCCCTATGGAATTGAAAAGTTGAGAAATTTTATTTTGAATTGGCTTAAACTTATTGGTTAGAGTAATTAGTCAATAGAAAGCCAGAATATTATTTTTTGAAAAGATGTACATGGATATATTAATACTGGACAACATATTTTCACTAATAAGGGGAAGGACTCTACTCCCCAATCGCAGAACGGATTAGGCTAAATGAGATATCATTGCAAAGATCACAGTCTGGGGAATTTTATAATGAGTGTTGAATATATAAAAAATAACATGGACATCTACATCTTGATGCTGGACAAGAACTTTTCACAAAAAGGGGATGGACTTTCCTTTCCAAACACAAAAAAATTGGGCTAAATGAGATATCATTGAAAACCTTATAGTTCAGAGAGTATCTGTATAAAAGAGTTAAAATAAATAAAATTAACATGGACATCTTTAGGCTGGACAACAACACACTATCACCAAAAGGGGGACGGAGCCTTCTCCCAAACCACAAAACAAATTTGAATAAATAAAGTATCAGGGAATATCATAGAAGGATTGAATTTGGAAAAAACTTAGCAAATAAATACAAAAAATAGAGAAAAAATTATTTGTCAGCTGTATGGCTGACACGGGGTACTTGTATGTATATGTAAAGTATGTAAAGCATGTAGTTTACTATACGTGGTACACCTTGTAGACATAACGTGGTAAACGTGGAATTTTACGTAGAAGACAATTTCGTTGTTACTACGGCAAAATAAGACATAATTTGTATAAAATATATGCGACTGTGACTCTATTTTAAATTTCACTTTACCTCATTTTACTTTACTTCACTTTCAATTTTTAACAGCACTTTATTAAGTACAGAATGAGTAACAATCACGTTTATTTTATAATAACTGTTGTTCATTTTGCTGTAGTGAAGACGATGTTTGTAAGGTAAATAATATTATGTTTATTACAGTTCAAATTTAACCTGCCAATATATTTATATTATAATATATTAATACAATATTTCCTAATCAATTTAAGAAATTAAACATTTTTAAATGGGTTTAATTTAAATGATTATAAACCCAATAATTATATTTCAATTTTAGCCAGACGAACGTAAATACTTTTAAGGCATTGAATAAAATAATCAGAAAGTCAACTTTCAAAATCAAAATGCTATGTTTCTATTTTAGCTGTTTCTATAAAATTATTAAAGACATGAATATTCAAACTGATCGAATCATTCAGCTTTTATAATTTTAATATTCATATGGGCAGTTAAAATTCTATTTTGACACAGACATAATAAAACTAACATAAACAAGACATTTGGTGGTTATAAGCAATTAAGCGAATTAAATAAACAATACTTTAAATTAAACTATTTGTCAAATCGCAATAAATTAATGCGCATTCTTTTATTCTTAAAGTATCTTCCTTCTTTGTTCAAAACGGTAAAAGTTTTAACCTTGGTATTTAACCATAATTTTGTTTGGAATTCCGTAGTAAATTTCTGGTAGCTAGATAAGAAAAAAAGCTTGGAAGACAGCGCGTTTTTGAAGCTACTGTATCATTATATACTGTATACTATATCATGTATACTGTATTTTGAAAATATCAAATAAGCTGTTTGAGATCATCGATTTCTCTTTGGATGTTTTTTCTAGCTCTTTCCTCGTAGCTCTCGCGAAAAACTTGCGTGGCGAAAATATTTGGTATTTCCAAAAAGAATTGCAGAACCTGAAAAAAAAACAAAGTTCTGTATCCAAATTTAAAAAAGGCCATTTTGATTTTTAAACAAAACGTTACCTTCGATCTGTTTTGAGCATATGTTTTGTCATCGAAATGAGAATATTCTTCCCGAATTTGTTGCCGATACTGATCATAATCTAAAAAATATTGATAATTAACCTTTTCCAATTATTACTATTATTATTATTAATTATTATTATTATTATTATTATTATTATTATTATTATTATTATTATTATTATTATTATTATTATTATTATTATTTTATTATTATTATTATTATTACTATTATTATTATTATTATTTTTCAAAGCTAATTGATTAAATTTATGTACCTTCTTTATCTGCACCTAGAACAGCCATATCAATATCTAGAAAGTAGTGGATATCGTCGCTACCCGTGGAGTCTTTGTGCCTGTGCGCATCTGTGCAGTGAGTGGCTGTGGCTTTGATTAAATCCATTATAAACGTGCTCTAAACAAAAAAATCTTGGGTAACTGACTTAAATTTGGCCAGCCTTAGTTTCGGCCATTGGCTGGTATTTTTGCCACGCGCAAAGTTAAACTGTGTCAAAGGATAGATGACATGACGATCTATCTAGCAATACACAGTTTAATTCATAATTTCGCATGTGGAAAAAATAACACCCAGTGGTCGAAATTAGGGTTAGCTGAATTTAAATCAATTTTTCTATACGCAACATATAGGTAAATATACCTAGGAGCTTCGGACTCCAATGGTTTAAAATTAAATACCTAAATTTAAGTTTTTCTTTGCTCTTGTTTTTTTTTTACTATCTCAATATTTGTTTGTGATTTGTTACAGTTATACAGTTAAAACAGCAATTTTAAAGGTACCAAGGGACACTGTTGTGTCAAAAAAGTGCGAATAAAAAGTTGCATATTTGAGCAAAAAATTTCACAGTTTTTTTTTTCATTTTTTGACAAAATAATAGCTTTTATCAAGTAAATTCCTTTCATGTAATTATTTCTTTTATTTATATATTAAACTGAATACCCAGTCACATTAGATTATACTTTTTGTTTATTTTTGTATTGTTGTGGTGTTTTTTTATATAATGTAACATTCTAATTTCTTATATTAAAACGTTTGTAATATATTATTTAAGTTAGTTGTAATCTAAGTGTGTTAGATAACTGTAACCTTTGCAATAATAACCTTATTATTTTAGTCTATTCTAATACTCTATGAAAAAGTTATGAATGCAATTACTACGTTGTTTGCATTTCACAGCAATAAAGAAAAATAATGGCTGATATACAAATATTTCCAGAACTAACAGTAAAAATACTAGAGCTTCTAGTTGTTTTTTACGGACCAGCCGTTCTGAAATTTTTTGTTTACAATTTTACAATTTTTTCACAATTCTACCATTTGTCGTTGCTGCGGGCAGGCGGTCCAATTTTTTGATAGAATTATAAAATAAAAAAATAAGCCAGGTTGAACTGACCTGTAGCGAAAAGCGGACCTGTCCAGGCCGGACAAAAAAACTTGGGGGCCGGGTCAGGCCGTCCAAATCTATGCTCGATTAAAATCATGAAAGAAACTAACCTCATCTAATGTTGTTTCAGTAGCAAATTGTTTAAAAGTTAATGCACTTTGTTCTTCATTGTCACTGGAACGAGGATTGTACACTATGCTGAAACAAAAACAACATTTTGTAAAAGTAAAATACAATTTATTGAAAAGATTATTCGTGAAAAAAAATGTTAACCAATATGTTTCAATATAAATATTGCAGTACAAACAATTTAAAATTATTTTAAAAATTTTATTTATTTTTTGATTTTTAAAATAAAACAAGAATTAAAGTGCCATTGTGTTGTTAAAACTTGCTCCTGGAAAAAAACGGCATGCTCGTGGAAAAAAAAGCAGCCAGTGTTTTAACGTAAAAAAATTAAAATACAAAAAAAATTTTCTTAACTTTATTTTGCTACTTCAATTTAAATAATAAAAAGTTCAAATTTTTTTGATTGAAAAATTTTACTCGTGAAAAAATGGCATGGGCGTCAAGCAGTAGACGTATTTTTACCCAGCGTTTTATATTAAACACTTTTAAATCAAAAAAAATTTTATTAATTATATATTTGGCTTTTTAAAATATAAAAAAATACAATGTTTTTTATTTAAAAAACTTACTCGTGGAAAAAAATGGCATAGGCGCAGGCGTACAAATTCGTCAGGGAGTCTTTATGTTGGTCGTAATGCTGGAACATTTGATGCAAATGTGCCAAAGTATGATACTTTCTAAAAATGAAAAAAAATAATTATATTGTATTGCATCAAACTCCTATTTTGTATTGCATTATCTATCCTGTTGTTTTTGTATTGTGTTTTATTGTAGTATATTACGCAAAATTTTTATAGGCACCTTGCACTGGAATTCGGTTTATACACGAAGCATGCAATATACATAAGCGTCACCATAATGGATAATTACCGTATCTCCTATTTATCTTTTGTAGTATGCAGATCAACCGATTGACATTTCGCCCGCTTTCGATCGGTTGATCTGCATACTACGAAAGATAAGTAGGAGATACGGTAATTATCCATTTTGGTGACGCTTATGTATATTGCATACTTCATTTATAAACCGAGTTCCAGCGCAAGGTGTCTATAATATATTATTGTCCCACTTAAACAAAAGGTTTTTTTAAATATAAAAGCGAATTCAACACACCTATATTCACTTAAAGGCGCGATATCGAGGCACACTTTTTGTTTTCGATTTTATGAATTTTTGTAAAAACCTTACCCCTGCCCCCAATAGCCATAGATGAACACGGTCAAAAAACTAGGGGGGTGTTTACCCCGGATAAATGACATTTCAAAGGAGGGGGTCCTAGGGGAGTCAAACCCCCCTAGCTTTTTAGGGGGGGTCGACCCGGGGTGCAAAATTTTGAAATCTAGATGGAGGTCAGGTGGGGTCCGGTGTCCAAAGCAAAACAGTTTTAAACCATAATAACTTTAATAATAGTTCTTTTTATAAGGTAATACTACATTTTATTGAATAAAAAGCGATATTTAGGTATAAAAATGGTGTAAAAACATAAATTTGTGTTAAAAATTTACGTTTTTGCAAGAAAATTTAGTATTAAAAAAGTACTTAAAATTTTCTCGAGAGGGGAGGGGGGGTCAGATTTCAAAATCTAGAGGGGGTTCAGGGGTGAAAAATTCGAAAATTTGGGGGGAAGGGGGGCCCCCTGAATTTTTTTCCAGGGGGGGGGGGAAATTTCATGGCTAGGGGGGTGGACCCCACCCAACCCCCCCCCCCCCTGTTTATCTATGCCAATAGCCCACAAAAAGTTTTTTATCAAAATATTTCCATTCGTTCAAGAGATAATAACCCCTAAAATGGCGTTTTTTCGATAACTCTTTTGATATTTTTATTTTCAATATTTTCAATAATTCGATAGTTTTCACGCTTTTTTTCATTGTTAAAAGTTTTTAAATTTTTTACTGCCTTTAAGTTTAGTTTTTTATTGGAATATAAAAGTTGTTAAATTAATACAATAACAATTGTTTTTAAAAATTTTGACTACTGTATGATATTAAATGTAATAAAAACTTATTTAAATGAATTATAGATCATGTCTCCAGCGGAGTTGGTTTTATCAAGGATATATAACAAAAGAGAATGCCCGACTGTACACTAAACTTTTGACCAAAGTTTTGCAAAAAAAGTCGCACTTTTAAATTTGTGTGCGACTTTTCTCGCAAAAATCCGCCATTTTCCGCTAGTTTTCCCGCGCTGCGATTTTTAACACAGTGTTAGTTTTCTCGCAGTGGGGACTGCGACTTATTTTGCACTCAATACTGCTTTATTTGCAGTGCGATTATTTTAGCAGTGCGAGTCTAGCTGCACAACAAAAAAAATACAGACGCTGGTAATCATTTTAAATGGAGTAAAATACTTGGAAACTTGTTTTATTTAATTTTAAAACGTT
Source organism: Microlaimidae sp. YZB2_3 (assembly GCA_030248175.1). Lineage (NCBI taxonomy): Eukaryota > Metazoa > Nematoda > Chromadorea > Desmodorida > Microlaimidae > Microlaimidae sp. YZB2_3. Next base: position 19,257 of record JASAMX010014681.1, on the reverse strand, counting down.
GAAGAGTTACTATATTTCATTAAAACTAAAAAGTTTTAACATCTTAAGGTAAAAAACGGCTTTAAATTAACAGAAAATTTTCGCTTTGCTTTGTTTTAATTTTTTGTTGTGCAGCCAGACCGGCAGTGCGGAAATAATCGCAGTGCAAATAAAGCAGTATAGAGTTCGAAGGAGGTCGCAGTCCCAAGAAAACTAACACTGTGTTAAAAATCGCAGCGCGGGAAAACTAGCAGAAAATGTCAGATGATGAAAAACCAGATAGAAAAACCAGAAAAACCAGATGGCCTTATTAAGGACGCGCTTTTTGGCCCTTACAGTTATAATATAATTAGGGCGTGCCTTAGTTAGGACAATCAACGTTTTTGAGCATTATACGAAGTCACATATATTTCCTTTATTGCCTAATATGTTTTATATTTTTGATCTAACCTCGTGGGTTCGTTGTAAGCCGTCTGAATTTTTTCCCACCATTTATTTTTAACATCTCCAGTCATCCAGTTTGTCATATCGTCCCATCTTTCTTTCAATTCCTTCTTCATTTCTTCATCACAAGAGTCAGAGGTCATAATTTCAGATTAACGGGTGATTTATAAATGGAATGAATAATTTGGTCGATATTTAGAGTTTTTTTATGGAATGTTTGCAGAATGAAGAAATGACTTCCGGCGTGTCCACCGGTAGAAATATCAAATTTTTGTCCACGCATGCATAAATAACGTAAATATATCTACAAAATAAAAGTAAAATTTATTAACATTGAATCGGAGATTAGAAAAAAAAACAGAACATGACTTGAAGATTTTTGTGTCGTATAAAACAAAGGATATGCGTTAGATATTTTTATTTTGAAAAGCATTTGAAAATACACGTTAGATTTAAAAAAAAATATTTACGTAAAAATTAATTTCACGACGAGGTAATTTTCTCAATTGCAATGAGAATTATGAATTTTTTTATCTTTTTATCTCAGAAGCTTTTTTTAATGATTTTACTTGATTACAAAAATGCTAACTTAAAACCTTGTATTACTGTTATTTACATTGTTTTTTTTTAAGTTAAACTAGAAAAATTTTAGGTTTAAAAAGGTATAACATTAAAAATCGTGCGACAGGACAGCACGAAAAAATTTTAAAAAATTGTCTCTGAAATTCATTAGAAACATCACTTAAAAGTTGTAAAAAGGTATATAAATGTCGAGCGCTGAGCAGAGCACAGCGCGGGAAAAATTTTTAAAATTGTTCTCTTAGGCGGACCCCTAAATTTTTACCTCCGCCAGCCCAAAAGGGGAGGGGTTACAACAACCCCCTTAACCCCCCCTAGGCTACGTCCTTGGTGAATAACGCAACTGCCACCGCGTTACTGTATTAATGAAAATCTGTTGGTAAAAATTTGTAATACTTCAAATTTACAAGTTGTTAGAATGTGGGTTAGCTTTTTGTAACTGTTTCCCCCCTCCAATTTTTTTTAATATTTTTCGGCAATACTTTTCCTGCCTTGCTTACAACACCGTAAAAAATCCGTAAGAAAAACTAAATTTTAGGCTGTTCAAAATATATCAAATACCTATGCTTCACTTAAATTTAAATAAATCCTTCTTCATATAAATAAAAAAAACAGTTTAAAAACAAATTTATTGTACTCGCGAATGTTGAAATAAAATATAATTATTAAGTCATTCTATGCATCATAAGCATTTTTACTTTTTTAATTTTCACTTTCAAAACACAAAAAAGAAAGTTGCGCAACCCATACAGTAAATATATCGATTTTTTGAACAAGCGCGTGGCGATTTCAAAAAACAAAACGTTAAAAAGTTTTCAGTTTTCAAACTTTAACACAGCAAAAAAGTCAACGCTTCTATCTATGTTTGCATACGCTGATTGCAATAAGAACGCAACATTATTTTAATGATTTAAAGCTGTTATTTTTGAAAGCGATTTAGTCAATAACATTCTATATGTAAAAAAATAAACGACATCACGAAAACAAATTTATTAGAATTTTTTTAAAACTTTTTTCGACCCATAAAATTAAAAAAAGTAGTTACTGCAAATTTGAACGAAAAACAGGATTAGAGATTTTTTAAAAGCGTTTACTGTTAATATTAAATTAAATGCTATTGCTACATATTTTGAGCTATCGTTGAATATTGAGTAGGTTTTTAAAAATAATTGCATCGATATCTAAATTTTCTGAATTAAAATCTTTCTAAATTCTCTGCTAAATTTTCTGAATTAAAATCTTTCTAAATTTTCTGCCAAATTTTCTGAATTAAAATCTTATGAATTAAAGATAAATTCTATCAGGGTGAAAATAGATGAGTGGTAAATTAACCACTCGTTTTTTGAGAAAATATCACGTGCAGAGAAACACATGACGCAACTAAATAATAATTGGTTACATAACCGCTGAAAACTTTTTTTTTAATTTTTCTCGCTCGCAAATTTATTGTTTATTTCTTCCTTGTCGGAGAGCGGTTACGCCCTCAATTTCAGCCTGGAAGACTTTAGCTTTAATTAATAATTGTACGCATAATTTAAAACGTTTTAACGTCATAAAAATAATTTTACTAAGCACATTCTTGAAAACAATTCAATTTGTTTATATGGTTGTTGCCGTTGGGATGTTTTATCATTCTACTAAAAAAATTCAGTAAAGCCGCCTTTCACTGCGTGCATAATATGTATAAGAATGTAAGCTTTTTAAATTTATGAAAACAGTGTATCAGTGGTAATAAAAAGGCGCAGCATGCAGCACTTCCCCGATAGAAATAACGCAATAATCAATTCTGTTAGAATCGTCCACCTGCTTCTGTTTGGGCGAAATTTTCAAAAAATAGGCAGGCAACCGAATTGAAATATCCAACCACATAAATTATTGATTCTTTTTACATCACGCACGATATACGCAAGGCTTATGCGCTAACTGCGCAACCAGTTACAATACATAACAAAACAATACTATCAAACGACCATATTATTTCCACAAGCATGTGTTGATCGGGACCGATGAAAATAGCAAACAAAAAAAATGTTAGGTTAGTTAGCTAAGCATACCTAAAGTTGCCTTCTATTAAGTTGCCTTCTATTAAAAAACTGCCTTCTATTAAGGGACACTTAAAATTGCGGGGCGGAATCAAACTTTTTGTCTTCGATTTTGAAAATTTTTAGTGAAAACCTTACCCCTGCCCCCAATAGCTCACGAAAATTAAAATATTTCCACTGGTTCAGGAGATACATATGACCTCTTAAAAATGATTTTTTTTGACAATTCTGTACTTGAAAGATTGCTCAATGGGTATAAAAATCTAAGTTAAAAAGTATGCACTTAAAAAAAGCGACTACTTGCTACTTTAAAATTTGATACCTTGAATGTCATAATTGGTGCAATTATTGTCGCAATATTACGTTTCCTGTAGAAAAACTCCGTAAAAAACGAACGACGGCAGTGATTTGATTAATTTTGCCCAACGTTTTGGCCTACACTTTGAATTTTTAGCGAAAAAGCCGCGGGTTTTTGTACCGGAAACGCAATATCTCGAAAATACTGCTCCAATCTTAACAATCAAGTTATCAAATTAAAGTAGAAAGTATAGCCGCTTGTTTTGAGTGCATATTTTGTAATTTGCCCATGGAATAATCTTTCAAGTACAAAATTGTCAAAAAAGCGATTTTTGACGGTTATATCCACTGAACCAGTGGAGATATTTTGATGAAAAAGTTTTTGTGGGCTATTGGGGTAAGGTTTTTACTAAAAAATAATCAAAATCGAAGGCAAAAACTTTGACTCCGCACCTTTAAGTCCTATTTAGTTACACGTTTGTTAAATTGTTTGCTATTGCTTATTGTTCTAATTTATTGCTAACTCTGCCACCAACTGCATTGTAGGGTTGGTACATGTCTCAAGTCATGAAATCTTGTTTAAATTTTAGATAAAGGAGGACGGTTGTGAAGTGGTTACGTAAAAACAGTCAATTTTTGTACAAGGATAAATTTACCTTTGCTAGTGATAGTAGGAAATCAGGTTATATAAAGCGAAAAGCTCTAGAGCTCCTTTATATGAGTAATTTAAAGCTCAAAAAAATGTTTTAATGTCTTAAATTAATATTTTTAGGAGCATATTTTTTATCGTTTTTAATAAGTTAAAAAAGTTTACAATTACAAAAAATTTTTTAGAAAATAATCAGCATTGGCATTATTCTGTAATTATTTACAGAGATAGCATAAAAAATGGCAGTTACCTATTTTTATGGCAGATAGCAAAAAAAGTTGCGGAGCTTAGTTTTAGTCCTGGTAAACAACACTGACACACAAGCACAATGAATACGAAACAAGAGACTGCGTGAATATCATTGCGTGATAAGAATTTAAAATAATGTGATTGTGCATACAACTGTGATCTTATTTTTACGTTTTGCTAGCTTGCTAGCTCATTTATTATTTCACAAATTTAAGCAGAATATTCTTACAAATCTTAGAAATCTTGAATCCCAAAGTATCACCATTTTGTTGTCATTTTAATAAACATTATTCTCAATTAAGCTCATTGGGAAATTAGTATTTTTGGTTTTCTTACGGATTAAATCTTACATTACATAAAATACACAGATATGTACAATATACATATATATATATATATATATATATATATATATATATATATATATATATATATATATATATATGTGTGTGTGTGTGTGTGTGTGTGTGTGTGTGTGTGTGTGTGTGTGTGTGTGTGTGTGTGTGTGTGTGTGTGTGTGTGTGTGTGTGTGTGTGTGGAAAATGTCATAATTTGTAGATGGAATTCCTAATGTAATTAAATATTATTAGTGCAGACCTGTGCACTGCCCCCCGGGGTTTTATTGGGGGGGGCAATTCCAAAAAGGGGGGGCAACTTTTTTGAAACGGGGGGGGGGAGCAATAACACGGGGGAGAAAAAGAGGGGTAGCAAGCAGGGGAAAAAGAAAAAAAAAGAGATAAAAAAGAAAGGAAAAGGGAAAAAAGGGACAAAAAAAAGCTAAAATAAGGTAAAAATAGGTCTAAAATGGCTTAAACCACAATGAAATAGGCTGAAAACTGCAAAAAAATCCGCGATGGTGGCGTCATCATAGGTCAAAAATGGCATCATAATTTTAGGGTTTTTTTCCTTTTTTGGAGGGGGGGGGGCAATAAAACGGGGGGGGGGCAAATCCTCCAATAAAGCGGGGAGTGGCATTTCCAGACTGTGCACAGATCTGATAGTGGCACCATTATTGGTTCATGAACAATAAAAAATTAGCGGGATCTCATAACGATTGAATTTTTAATATAAATTATCCATATAAGCAACAAGATAAAAAAACAACAAGAACTTTTTTCTAAGCCAAAGACGAGCAGCTTTTGATGAATACTAATCAGATCTTATGGGAATTTTGCTACTTTTCATGGTTTTAAGCGTAGACTCCTCTTCTCCTATTTGGAATTAAATTTTAAAAAAAGATTTACATAAAGCCACATTAATCTACTATTAGTTAATTTTCAATGAAAAATCAATAAATTTAAATTAAACAATATAAAGCTCTTAAAAGATGGGCTTATTTTTAAATTATAGTTTGTTAATAAGGACATGGTACGGATTTTGATGAAACTGCGCAGAAAAAGGCCTAAGCAGGATGGACAAAAATTTAAGTGAAAATTTGGTTTATATAAAACAAGAATCTATGCAGAATAATTTTTTAAAACATAGACCCAAGAAAAATTATAAAAATTATGTTTTGATTATAGAATTTTATTAAAAATATATAAAAAGTTATAGTTTAAAACAATTCAAGCACATTCTAAATGGAGCGAGCTCCATTCAAAGCGTGTTCTAATTTATTCGAAATTATCAAAAATGTATAAAACAGAGGAATGTTCAACTGTACACTAAAGTCTGAATGTCTGAACAAAGTTTTGCTAGAAAGGCAATTTTGTGCGACTCTTCTAGCAAAAATTCGCCATTTGCGGTCAGTTTTTTTTGCGCAGCGATTTTTAACGCAGTGTTAATTTTCTGTTAATAAAAATCTGCGAGTTTTTTTGCACTCAATGCTACTGTTTTTGCACTGCGATTATTTTTTACAATAAAAAAAGACAAGTTTCACATGTGCGACTTCTTAAGCAAAATTTTGTTAACAAATTTAGTGTACAGTCGGACATTCTTTTGTTTTATATATTTTTGAAGCTATTAACCTACGAATGCTAATAAAGCTCTTCGTTAGACGGCTAATAGGAGAAAAGGAAAGTTATGTTGATTAAGAAAAAATACTAGAAAAACCCAATTAAATTAAAGATAGATTATAAGAAAAAAATATTGTTCGACCAAGAAGAGAAAAAACCCCGTAAATTTGGAAAATATTAAAATTGCTAAAGTATTTTGTAATTTTATGACCAAAAACTATGAAATACTTCGAATTTGTTCGAAAATATTAGAATACTAGAATAAAAATTAAAGTACACCATATCACTATGATGAGATTTTAAAATATATTTTTTTTAATAAAAATCAAATATTTAATTAAGTTTCGTTTAAAAAATTCTGAGTTTGTGCCTTAACCCAACTCTGTTCTTTCAATTTCTTTAGTTGCTGGTGTAAATTTTTTTTAACAAAACGTTTATTCAAAAATTGATTTCCTAGTTTTCAATGCGTTAAAAATTTTACGTAATTTTTATTACAATAAAACCCTTTCAATACAGGCAATTCCTCAAAATTATTAGTTTTTCAGGACGGATCGTCATGGAAACACGGAAAGCCCTAATTGATTTAGTTTTCTTCAAGTTTCTATACAAAAAAAACTGTAATTCCCGATGAGCTGAGATCTCTTTTTACTATATCGTCATTACTACGGCGAAATGAGCCATTGTCATTATAAAATACACGTGACTGTGACTCATTCTCTAGTTAATAAGGCGCTGCTTGAAATATAAAGTGAGTCACACCCTCATGTAATTTATACAAAGTGTGGCTCATTTTGCCGTAGTTACGACGATATAAAATAAAGGAAACCGGATTAGGAGATTTTAAAAAACTTGGATGGAAATTTACATAAACATAAAAAACGCGGAGCTAAAAATCCATTACGCCGCAGATGCAATAATGCGTCAACATAATAAACACATTAATTTATAGCACCAATACATTAATACTGCAGAGCACAGAACATTTGTCTAATAGCATGTTTTTTTCATAAATTACTCTGATACAACAATGAACTAAACCTTGTTTCCAGAAGGGAGCACAAAGTTAAACAAAATCAGTTATATTTTTGTACGTTTTTTTAAACCAAATATTATGTTGTTAGAAACAAATATCATGTTAGTTTAAAATTTTACTATTTTGAAATTAATTTTTTTAATTTAACGAGTTGTTTTTTTCGTAAAAATCCACAAGATCAAAAACGACTATTTTCAATTCCGAGATGTGGTTAACACTGTGGTAAAATCGATAATCATACAATTTTACAATTGTATACCAAAGACGCTCATATGGCATCTTCCGAACACATTACAAACCATTTGATGATAATAATGATTGTGCAGCAGTCACACCTACTAGAACCCATTGTGCTCTCATAAGGTGCACAATGTCGACAGAGCCAAAGAAAAGAGAAGAAAACCTGACACATCACAAAAAACAGTATATTTAATTTAGTGATATTCACCGAAACTGAGCTCCGTAGCTCCGCTGAGGAGCTCCGCTTTTAAGAACTCCGGAACAACTCCCGCAGCTTTGGAGCTCCGGAGCTCCGCCTGATTTTGGTACTAATTTCATAAATAATTAAAGAGTAATAAATAACATTAATTATTTTATTAAAAATTTTTTTTAAACTAATTTTTTTAAAAAACTTATTAAAAACAATAAAAAAGTCCTAAATATGCTAGTAAAATAACTTAAAACATATTTCAAGGTTAAATACGATTGAAGTCGCTCATTTAAGGGGCGAAGCTCCGCAGCTCCGGAGCATGATATTGGAAGGTAGGAACATGACTAATTTAAGAAAAAGAACCTATAACTAATGAAACATAAATTATGCATGGCAAACTATATATTGCAAAGTACAAGTTAATAATTTATATAAAGTTATTAAAGCTAATAAAGTTAATACAGTTAAGAAAGCTAAAAAATTATAGGTAGAAATTAGTAGGTACCATATAGACAGTTCAGAGCCCAAATTCAGTAGAGCCCCTAAGCGCTTAGTGGCACTTAAAAATCGGCCCAAAGTGGCACTATCCGGACAGGGCGAATTCAGTAGACACCCTAAGCACTTAGTGGTTGATAAAAAGTGCATAGTGGCACTTATCGGTCAGTGCTACTTGCTTAGGGCGGTGGGTACCGCCCCATCGGTTGCACTAAGTTGTAAAAAGTATTTTAAAATTGTTTAAAAAGTGTTTTAAAATGGCAAGCCGTCGTATTCTTATGTATGATAATCGTATAAATCAACGTAGAGAGCCTGCAGCAAAAAGATTTTGTCAGAATCCCGTGAATTTATTTGAGAAATATAATGATCACGAGTTTTATCAAAGGTTTCGGTTTGATAGGGATTCGATTCGGTATTTGACAGAGATTTTTGGGAAGAATATCGAGTCTACATCAAATTTTCACCCCGTTTCGGTGGAAACAAAAATTCTGGTAACTTTGAGGTATCTTGCTAGCAACACCTATCAGTTGAATATAGGGGACTTATTCGACTTATCGCAGCCCACGGTATGCAGAATCGTCTGGCAGGTGATACCCGAAATTGCTAATAGAATGAACGAATTTATCAAAATTCCGACTGGAATTGATCTGCAGCGAACTCAAAGTGCTTTTAAGTCTATGTGCGGAATTCCTGGAATAATCGGCGCGTTGGACTGTACCCATGTGCGGGTTTTCGTATCAAAAGAAAGGAAAGGGCATTTTTGACAAATCAAACTTGAATATAGGGGTTTTTATGCATTTTGCAAGTTAAAAATGTTAAAACACCAAAAAAATAAGCTTTTATACAATATAAATTAAACTTATATTCTTAATATACGCAGGGTGCATGTTTGGTGGGCAAATTATCATGGTGTGAATGTGAAAGAAGAATATAACACTCACAAAGTTAAAGAATTGTCAACTGAGTTTTTGTTAAATTGTTAAAATATTAAATTGTTAAACTGAAATATTGAAATTGGAGTAAATATCAAACGTATATTACATATAGCAAAAGTTTTTTGTGGAATATGTGGAATGGACATTAAGAAAACCATGCCTTAAAATTAAGTCATATTTTTCATAAATGCCCATACAGGGAGGATTCATTTTTTAACCGGAAGGGTTATACGTCTTTGAATGTTCAAGCCGCCTGTGACCAAAACTGCAAGTTTATTCATGTGTATGCTCATTGGCCTGGCAGAACACATGACAGCTTTATTTTAAAGCAGAGCAAGCTGTATGCTGATTTCGAAGCCGGTGTACACAAAGGCATTCTTCTCGGCGATTCGGGCTATGGCAACGGTAGACCGTGGCTCCTCACTCCTTTCTTGGACCCAATCACTCGACCTCAAAAAAACTATAACAGCCGTGGTGCTAAAATTATGCGTTTATGTATTATTTTATGAAAACACAGTAAAATTAATTCCCCATGCAGTAAATATTGTTTTTAATAGGCCACTGTGCGGTCGGTAAAGTTAAATAGTGGCTTTGCCATATGCATACGTTCTTCAGTATTTATACTTATCAAATAAATATTTTATTATCTCCCTGATTTTAAAAGAAATTGTGTAGTAGCGTGAGTTTCGGAGACGGCGATTTCCGGGTCGTGTTGAACAGTAACGGATTCCATACCCATCCCCACTCCTTTGAAAAGGTCGGTATCCTCGTAAATCTCGGCAACGGACTGTATGTAAAGCGGTGGGTCCGGTGGAGCCCGTGGATTTCCCGTTGGTACGTTTTTCTTGCTCGTGACCCACTTCTTTGCCTCACTGACAAGGTTTTCCCACTTCTTTTTAAGCTGATCCCGAGTCTTGGTGTTGTCGGGATATTTGTTGTTGAAGTTCTCTGTAATTCTGTCCCAAACTTCGCGTTTCTTTTTCATAATGTCCCCTTTATGTAGGTATGAATTCGGCTTTTTATGCAACACGCAAAAAAAAATTAAAAAGAGGGCATGTTGCTGGTGTCAGCTAGCTTTAGAAAATAGTTTTCATATAATAGTGATGATTAAAATATAGAAAATGAGCTCGCAAGCAATTTTTTGCCGATTTGTTTTCGATTTCAACCAACCTAACATCTTACTCTTTCAAAGGGCGCACTTTAGAGCAATTTTATCACGTAGTTCATACTCCAAGCTTTCTGAAAATATAAAACTTTTTGAAATAAAATGATCGCCGACGTTTATAATTATTTTTTCCCGGTTTTTCAAGCCTTACAGACCGAGTTCATTCCTACCTTTATTTTCGCGATTCATTAAAAGATCTTTCTTTGGGATAAATTCTTCGATTACAAAGAATACCTGCACATCTGTTAACGGAGGGTCACGTTTCTTAACTATAGAGTTATCACCATTCGATAATTTCTTTCCCATGTTGATAATTTTACAATTTCGCAGCAGATTTTAAAAAAAACACGACCGTCTTAGTGCCACTTTGACGCGTAAAGTGGCACTTTCGATAGTGGTATGCATAGGGGGTCTACTGAATACGTTTTCTTAGTGCCACTTTGGGTAGCACTATAGATAGTGGCACTATAGCGCTTAGTGCCCCTATGCGCTTAGGGGCTCTACTGAATTTGGGCTCTGTAGCTTCTACTCCATAGCAGAGAGAGACGGAAGTTGAAGTTAGAGAGGTTTTTTTAAATTAGGTAATATTTAAGCATATACTCCTAATTTTTAAAAAGTAAGGATTTTTTGACCCTTTATATTTATAACATTTTGAGTCCCTGTAATAAAAACATTAGAAAGAATTTCGGTTTCCAATGACACTTTATCCAGTGACGTAGCCTGGATTTCATTGGGGGGGGGGAAGAAAAATTGCCGCAGAAGTGGCGCGAATCGCCCGCCGCCGCCTGCTCCGCGTAGCGGTGCCAGCCGCCGCGAAGCGTCGGCCGGGGGGTCTGGGGGTGTTTCCCAGCCGCCGGAGACAAAAATTTTTTTAAAATATGTACTAAAAATTGTCCCCTGATGATCGCATGAACATATATATTATAATTTTGTTTTTTTACCTAATTTCTATGCAATTTTGTCTAATCTTCAAAATTAATCTGGTTATGAAATTGTTTATAACAAAACTATCTATTGGCTAATGTTGTTGTTGTTGTTGAATAACCTGAAACTTATCTTCCCTATGCAGATTATGCAAAGGACAGGCGCTAAGACAAGCCAGGAGGGGCAAAAATGTTTCACCCTATGGTTAAGACTCTTCGTCCAACATTAATAACGATGTTGGTAACCTTTACCGCTAGTGTTCACTACATGCAGTGTTCACCCATTCCGAGGTCTTTGTCTAAAGGATTTTTTAAGTCGCGCCTAATATTGATCTTACTATTTAACGTCGTACATGGTCAGTATAGGTGTTCCTGCAAGGCCAGTGCTACAAACTCCACACACAATAGAGCTGTATTTGTCCACTGGTTTCCTAGATGGAAAACTGCCATGTGTGGCCGACGTACAACAACAAACACTCTAGCCATGCCACGCTGGACACATTTCTATAAAAGAAAAGATCCAGCAACCAGGTTTAGGCGGTAGTGGAACCCGTAGGCCCGTTAGATGCTGCCCGAAGGTCGAACAGTCCTGGTGGCTCAATGGCACATTTACATTTAGGCCTAACTAGGCTGTTTAGGTATATAAAATTCAATAGTAGACCTAAAAACACTTAAATTACTGAATTAAAAACTTGTAAAAAAATCATTTGTAAAAAATCAGACCCCCCTCTCGAAACTCCTCTAAATTTGAAATCTCGCACCCCGGGTCGACTCCCCCAAAAAGGCAGGGGGACCGATCCGAACCCTCTAGAGACCCCCCTAAAAAGTTTTAGCCTTTCACTATGGCGTAGCCAAAAAAAAAATCCGGCAAAACCGGATTTTTATGTGAGGGAAAAATTTTTTTTTCTTTAAACATAAATTTAAAAACATTCCTGATTTGTTCCAAAAGCATAAAAATACCCAAACAGAACTTAAACTGGTTTAAAAGCTTCTTGGGTGGCTAACCTCTGACTCTGACCATGGGTTTTTTTTGGAGGGGGATGGAGGGCAGAGCATTGGCGTAGCTAGAGGGCGGGGGGAGGGGCGTCCGCCTCCCCCCCCAAAGCCGGCGAAGCCGGTTTTTTCGTAATGGGTAGGGACCCTTACGTTTTTTGAATTTCGGGATAAAATTTTTTCTTTAAATATAAATTTAGAAACATTTTTGATGTGTTCTAAAAACATAAAAATACCAAAAAAAACTGAAACTTTTCCTGCTTCGCGGAAAGTGTACATTGATAATTTATATTAGTTTTTTTTTTAATTTCAATGAATTGTACTATTCAATACATAGCTAAGGCATTGCCTTTGCCTTAGATATTGAATGACATGGCAATACTATAAATGTTAAAGCATATTATTATAAGATTTATAGGTTTCTTTGATAACGGCTGTTTTAAACCTTCTAACAACAGTTTTTATACTTGTGGGGTGTGGGTTAGCCCGCCTCCCTCCACCCACCCCTTATTTTTTTGGCAAAACGTGGCATTTTGTATAGGTTTTCGTTTTTACTTTTTGAATATTCTTTTGAGTTTTAAAAATTTAATACAAATCTTAATGCATTCCAAAACCACAAATTAATCAATATAAATTTTTTTTTCGGATTTAAGAATTTAGATTTATATACAATAAAACTAATATTTTTTTGTTTTTATAACTTCAACCATATTTTCATGTGCAAAATTTAAAGACATCAGGCAATAGATAGTTAAGTTTTGTTGTTATATACAGTTTCATCTTCATCGCCAGATTTATTTAAAACATCAGACAAAATTGTATAGAAATTAGATAAAAAAAAGAAAAGTAAAAAAGTAGGTTGACGCCATTACCAGTAGACGATTTTTATCAGTTGTTAGCACATATGGTACCTATTTCAAAACTCTCGCCTCCGGCGGCTAAAAGCGGCCGACGCTTCGCGTCGGCTGGCGCCGGCTCAGACGAGCGGAGCGCAACGCAGGCAGCGGCGCTTCGCGCCGCTTTTGTGACACATAATTCTCCACCCCAGACCAGTGGCGTTGCCAGGGGAGCGGCGCCCCCACCCCTGAAATCCGGCGAAGCCGGATTTTTTCGTAAGGGACCCTTACGTTTTTTTAATTTTGGAAGAAAAAAATTTTTTTCTTTAAATATAAATTTAGAAACAGTCCTAATGCGTTCTAAAAGCATAAAAATACCCAAAAAACTAAAATTTTTCCTGCTTCGCGGGAAGTGTACATTGATTATTTACATTAGTTTACTCGGGAAGTGTACTTATTCATTTATGTTATTTTTTTTAATTTTGATCGATTGTACCATTAAATACATAGGTAGCCTTTGCCTTTGATATTATTTGGCAATACTATAATACATTTGAAAACTTATTACATTATATTATGAGATAAATAAGTTTAATAAGGAATGTTTTAAACTCCTTAACAACGGTTTTTATTCTTGTGGAGTAGTCCGCGTCTCTCCACCCCCTTTTTCTTGGCGAAGCGTGTCATTTTGTGTAGATTTCCTTTTTTACTTTTCAAATAATGTGTTATAAAAGTTTAATACAAAGCTTAGTGTATTCCAAAACCATAAATTAGTCAATATAAACATTTTAGCCGCTACGCGGGAAGGTCAGATTTATATACGGTAAAACTAAAAATATTATAACTTAACCACACTCATGCGCAAAATTTAAAGACGTCAAGTCAGGAAATAATATTATAGTTTTGTTATATAAAATTTCATCTCCAGATTAATTTTAAATAGACAAAATTGTTTAAAAATTAGGTAAAAAACAAAAGTAGAATGTATATTTAGATATGTGCACGGTCCGGAAACGCGCTCCCGTGCGTTTTATTGGAGGACTTGCCTCCCCCGTTTTATTGCCTCCCCCCGCCAACAAATGATAAAGAACCCTAAAATTATGACGCCATTTTTGACCTATGATGACGCCACCATCGAAATTTTCGCAGTTTTTAGCCTATTTCAATGTATTTTAAACCATTTGAGACCTATTTTTTTTACCTTATTTTCGCTTTTTTTGTCTCTTTTTTCCCTTTTCCTATCTTTTTTTCTTTTTTTTCTTTTTTTTTCTCTTTCCCACCTACTTGCCCTCCCCGTTTTATTGTCCCCCCGTTTCAAAAAAGTTGCCCCCTGTGCCCCCCCGTTTTGGAATTCTCCCGCCCCGAAAAACCCGGGGGGGGGGGGGCAGTGCACAATTCTGTATATTTACGCGATCACCAAGGGACGATTTTTAAGTAATTTTTAATACATATTAAAAAAATTTGGGGGGTCACCCCCAGATCCCCCGGCCGACGCTTTGCGTCGGCTGGCGGCGCAGGCGGCGGCGTTTCACGCCGCTTATGTGACACATTTTTCTCCCCCCCCCAGACTGCCCCCCTTGAAATGATATCGTAGCTACGGCACTGCCCCAGACCGCTCCACCAGACCGTAGCATCCCTCCTGAAATTAAATCCTGGCAACGCCACATTTTCCACACAGCCGGGTGGACCGGAACCCCCCTTAGCATAGGTGACCAGCCTTCCGGATTTTGGGAGAGGAGTACCTATCTCAAAAAATTTTTTGGGGTATACCTCAAATACCAGGGATGTAACCAGGGAACGGGGGGGCGGCCGCCTCCCCCCAAACCGGGGGTCGGACAGGGAGGGGCAATGCCAAAAGGCGGGGGGCACGGGGGGAGGCAACTTTTTTGAAACGGGATGAGGCATCAAAACGGGGGGCCAAGCAGGGGAGAAAAAAAAAGAAAAAAGAGAAAAAAAAAGAAGGAAAAAGGGAAAAAAGGGACAAAAAAACACAAAAAAATCTAAAAATAGGTCTAAAATGGTTTAAAATACATTGAAATAGGCTAAAAACTGCAAAAAAACTAGCGATGATGCCGTCATCATAGGTTAAAAATTGCGTCATAATTTTAGGATACTTTTTCTTTTTTTGGCGGGGGGGGGGGAATAAAACGGGGAGGGGGCAAATCCTTCCATAACGCGGAGGGGGGCATTTCTGGACCGTGCACATTGCTTAAATATAACTTCTTATTTTGTTTTTTTCCACTAATTTTAAACAATTTTGTCTATTTAAAATTAATCTGGAGATGAAATTTTATATAACAAAACTATAATATTATTTCCTGACTTGACGTCTTTAAATTTTGCGCATGAGTGTGGTTAAGTTATAATATTTTTAGTTTTACCGTATATAAATCTGACCTTCCCGCGTAGCGGCTAAAATGTTTATATTGACTAATTTATGGTTTTGGAATACACTAAGCTTTGTATTAAACTTTTATAACACATTATTTGAAAAGTAAAAAAGGAAATCTACACAAAATGACACGCTTCGCCAAGAAAAAGGGGGTGGAGAGACGCGGACTACTCCACAAGAATAAAAACCGTTGTTAAGGAGTTTAAAACATTCCTTATTAAACTATATTTTTCTCGAGTAATATAATGTAATAAGTTTTCAAATGTATTATAGTATTGCCAAAATAATATCAAAGGCAAAGGCTACCTATGTATTTAATGGTACAATCGATCAAAATTAAAAAAAATAACATAAATGAATAAGTACACTTCCCGAGTAAACTAATGTAAATAATCAATGTACACTTCCCGCGAAGCAGGAAAAAAATTTTAGTTTTTTGGGTATGTTTATACTTTTAGAACGCATTAGGACTGTTTCTGAATTTATATTTAAAGAAAAAAATTTTTTTATTCCAAAATTCAAAAAAACGTAAGGGTCCCTTCCGAAAAAATCCTTCTTCTCCGTTTTTCAGGGGTGTGGGCGCCGCTCCCAGGTCAACGCCAATGTTCTGGGGTGTATATTTTTGTGTCAAAAAAGCGCCGCGTTGCGCCGCTGCCTGCTTTTCGCTCCGCTCATTTGAGCCGGCGCCAGCCGACGCGAAGCGTCGGCCGCTTTTTAGCCACAGAGGCGAGAGTTTTTGAAATAGGTACCATATGTGCTAACAACTGATAAAAATCGTCTACTGGTAATGGCGTCAACCTACTTTTTTACTTTTCTTTTTTATACTAATTTCTATACAATTTTGTCTGATGTTTTCGATGAGGATGACAATGAAGAGTGAAACTGTATATAAGCAACAAAACTTAACTATCTATTGCCTGATGTCTTTAAATTTTGCACATGAAAATATAGTTGAAGTTATAAAAACAAAAAAATATTAGTTTTATTGTATATAAATCTAAAATTGTTAAATCTGAAAAAAAATTTTATATTGATTAATTTGTGGTTTTGGAATGCATTAAGATTTGTATTAAATTTTTAAAACTCGAAAGAATATTCAAAAAGTGAAGCCGAAAACCTAGTCTCTATAATAAATGGCAAGCGGAAGAGGGGGGGGGGTGGGGGTTGGGTGGGGTCCACCCCCCTAGCCTCGAAATGTTGGGGGCCCTTCCTAGAAAAAAACCGGGGGTCCCTCCCATCCCCCCAAATTTTCGAATTTTTTACCTCGGATGAACCCCCTTTAGATTTTGAAATCTGCTTCCCCCCCTCCCCTCTCGAAAAAATTTTATGTACTCTTTTTATACTAAATTTTCTTCCAAAAACGTGAATTTTTAACACAAATTCATGTTTTTACACCCTTTTTATACCTTTTTTATTCAATAAAATGTAGTATTATCTTATAAAAAACTATTATTAAACATTTAATGATTTAAAAGTATTTATTTTGTCTCCGAAATCGGACCCCACCTGACCCCCTCTAGGTTTCAAAATCTTCCACCCTAGCTAGGGGGGTTCCCCCCCCCCTAGAACCCCCTAGATTTTTCATGACTCCCTGATAACATGATTTTATTCATACCTCTGATCACTTTTCTATTGAAGTTTATTGGTCAAATCAAAAGAATAGCGGTAGGATTAAATCTCATTTTGTCGGTTCCGCGCACCTAATCCCCTTAATATTTAACGTGACATGACAGCAAAAACAAAAACAAAATTGTGCGACAAGAAAGGAATTTTTTTAAAAACTCAGAAAAACATTTAAGCCCGAGATAATTTTATATTCCCTAGCTTTCTGCTGGTTGTTTATTATTGGTCAAAGATAAGACTATATATATATATGAGGCGTAGCCAAGATTTCGGAAGGGGGGGGGGGTTGCACTCCATACAAATTTTTTGAAAGGGGAATAGGCTTGTGGGGGTCGTACTCCAAATTTTCAAAATACCGTAAAAAATACATTAAAAAAGGGTAATTTTTTTTTGTGCTTCGCGCTAAGTAATTTTTTTGCTGCTATTTGCATATTTTTAAAAGTTAAACTTGAAAAATTTTAGGTTTTAAAAGGTATACCATTAAAAATCGTGCGACAGCACAAAAAAATTTTCAAAAATTGTCTTTGAAATTCATTAGAAACATCATTTAAAAGGGTCCCAGCAACTTGGGTCTCCCGAATGAAAAAACAAACTTGGGTCCCCATCAGAGAAGTACTCATTCATAAATAACGTTTACGGGTGCATTAACTTTTTAAAAAGTGTATTAAATGTTACAAATTTAAACTTTTTAATTTAAATTTTAAAACGGTTTTTTAAAGACTGTAAATTTGATTTAAATTTGTTCAAACCAGCTGATAAAAAGGGAAAATATTTATTTACACAATAGAAGTATAACAATTACTTAACGAATATTTCTCTCAAACGAATCGATAGAACGCGTTTAACTTTTCTCACAACAAATTATTTATAAATAGTCTATTTTGGTGATGTAATAATTACTGACATGATGAGAAAACAATAACATAATAACAATTTTGTTATAGACCTTTAAAGTCACTAAAGAACTTAGTATGATAGATTTATCTTCCCTGGATTGCATTATATTTACATACGAATTTTAAACGAACGCAGTTTTAGTTTTATCTAGTTGATGCGCGGTCGGTAAAGAATATATTCTTGTTTTCTAGATCGCACATTAACTAAATGAAATCCAAACTGCATCCATATAAAATTTTGTGTGTAAATATATGGTCAAAATCCAGGGTTTTTAAATTAAAATAAAACACACGAGAAATATTATTACTTTTCTTTCTTGCAGCTTTAAACTCTGCATTAAACTTTAAATTAAGTTTAAATTAAACTCTGCATAAATTTATATAAAATTCGAAAAAGGTTAAACGCGTAGACACACCATTTTTTGTGCAGAACAAGCTCGCGGTACAGTAACAAAATGAAAAACGAGTAGTTTTGAATAAAAAAAACATATATATTTTAAAACAGTTTTCCGGAGCGACAGAGAAAGACGCAGCGCACAGCACAAAAATGTGACATTTGGTTTTATTGGTAGGTATTATTGGTAGGTACCATTATTATTGGTAGGTATTATTGGTAGGTACCACGAATGTTGATTTAAGTATGGTGATGTTCATAGGAAATCGAGTTTTAAAATAGAATTAGTGCCACAGTATAATATTATAGCATATTATTATTATTATTATTATTTATTTTGTCAAACGACAGGAACATACAGAAACAAGTAAATAACCGCACTGAAATTGCATGCACCCATAAAAAAAAAAAAGAAAACCAAATTCCCTATAGATTCCCTATGGACGTGTTGTAAAGTGAATGGCAGAAGATAAATTTGTAAACCATTTATTTTGACCAAAAAACTTATTAAAAAGATAATTTATACATAAAATTAGCAAAAAACTTTAGAACAAAGCTCTGGAGCTCCAAAAACCGGTGTTTTGCTTTGTTTCAATATTACTTTTACCTAAAAAAATAGGTCTTCTTTTAATTTTACTTTACTTAAATAAAATTTGACCATTACTTTTATTTTTACTTTACTTAAATTAAAAAATTACAAATTAATTTTACTTTTACTTTACTTAAATTAAAATTTTTGAAATGACTTTTATTTTTACTTAAAATAATTCAAAATCAATACTTTTTACAACACTAATATAGGTCGTGTTTTTATTCATTGCTTGCTTAAATATTTTAAAGTGAATTTTTTGTCAAAAAATCGGAAAAAATTCCCCGCTATTCTTTGTCCGCAGTGTTTTAAAAAAGTGGCAGCTTTTTTACAATAATCAAGTATGTGATTTTCACCAC
>JASAMX010014678.1:0-31514 GCA_030248175.1 Microlaimidae sp. YZB2_3 | reverse complement strand
TTGTGTAGTCTACTTCGTTCAGTTACATCTGTCATGAGATTTTTTCTCATATTTTATGAAGATAGTTGTTTTTCCGCTTACGAATTAGTGTTAGTCTTATTATATGAAAAAAGGAGTTGGTATAGGTAGGTGACACGTGACAATATTCTTAGAAATCTTAATTCTGAAGTTAAAAAAATTAACGGAGATGAGTTGATTTTAGAGAAATTGTTAATGTTATTTTCGAGACTGCTCTGTAAATAGCATACCCGGAAAAAGAAAGTTAGGGCTTAGGTATAGAAGTAGCATACTCTCTAAATTTACTTTGTAATTTTTTTAACCGAGACAATTATCATACCTGTGCACGTTTTGAAAATGCCCCCCCGTTTTATTGGAGGATTTGCCCCCCCGTTTTATTGCCCCCCGCCAAAAAATGAAAAAGTACCCTAAAAATATGACGTCATTTTTGACCTATGATGACGCCATCATCGCGAATTTTTTGCAGTTTTTAGCCTATTTCAATGAATTTTTAGCCATTTTGGACCTTTTTTATTTAACTTTCGCTTTTTTGTTCTTTTTTCTTTTTTCTCTTTTTTTTCTCCTTTTTTCCTTTTTTTCTCTTTTTTTTTCTTTCCCCCTGCTTGCCCCCCCCGTTTTTATCCCCCCCCCCGTTTCAAAAAAGTTGCCCACCCGTCATCCCCCCCCCCGTCCCCCCCTTTGGAATTGCCCCCCCCCCCCCCGTTCTTAGCCCCGGGGGGAGTGCACATGTCTGCAATTATTGTTACTTTACAACTAAAAACTTTAAAAATTTCTGTTAGCTAAGCAAACAATTGTTATTTTTAACGAATTACTTATTATTTTTGGTTTTCCAAAAATTATTTTGTTAAAAAATGGGTACGGGGTCTTTAGAGCTAGGCAGGGAACTGGGAGCCATCTAAAATCTTTGGGAACTTGGAGCCACGAGCAATGGGAACTTAGAGCCTCTAAGAAAAAAATGGTTTGGACTTTGGGGTTAGATTTAGGCTTCGCTTAGGCTTAGGTAAACGTTTTAGCAATTTTTATTTTCGGCTCCAAGTTGCCCATATACGGCTCCAAGCATACATGGGCACGGGGAGGGGGGGGGTTGGGGGGGTTAACCCCCCAAATTCTGAGAAGGAGGGTTTAACCCCCCACTCAGAAGTGGGGGGGAGAAAAGGTTAACCCCCCAATTTTGGAAAAATGAAGAAAAAAATGTCTTTAAAATGACTTCTAACTGCCTCCAAACTTAAGTTTTGAGGTCAAAATGAAAGTTTCAAACAGTAAAAAGCTCAAAAATGCAATAAAAAGGGCTTTTTAACTTAAAATTAGCGTTTTTTACCTAATTTTTCCTTAAAATCGAAAAACGATATGGGTATTTTGCGTTTCTCGGATTTTAACCCCCCTAATTTGGGGTTAAACCCCCCGTTGACGTCCCCCTGGACCACTCTGAATGGCTCCACGTCCTGTTTCCGTCGCCGTCCGCCCGCCGTTTTTGAGGCCGGACGAGAGGAGAGGAGGAGGGGGGTGGGCGGGGCACAAAATCGACCCCCCCCCCAAAATAAAAAAAAATTGGAGGGACGTTTATAAAAAAAGTTTAGTACAAAAACAATACTAAAATTTTGTCGAGAGGGAAAGGGTTGGATTTCAAATTCTAGGGGTGTGACGTGTGGGTGGTCAAGAGTTAAAAATTTCAAAATTTGGGAGGACGGAGGTTTTTTCTTGAAGTTTAAAAAAAAAGAGGTTGTTATCATCCTCTAGGTTCTCTGCCGCTCAAAAGTGGTGAAGGGGTAGAGGTTTAAATTCCCATTCAGGAAAATTAAAGACAAACTAAACTATATGAAATTTCGGCGTAATTTTGGTCCAATAAAACATGTATCTGTTTGTGACCAGTTTTGAACCCCTGTGTTTATAATAGTGATTTTCCCCGGAGCAGCCTCTGTAGTTGCGTCCTATTTTTAATGAATAATTCAATTATTGATTATTTAATCGGTTTGTCATTGATTATTTTTGTAAAATTTTTTTGGAAACTGATTTTTTAAAATTTATAACAAACGACAAAATTAGTCTTAAAAAAGTGCTGATAAAATAATTTAAAATAAATTTTCAAGCTAAAATAAATTTAAAATCGCTTATTAAGGGGGCGCAGTAAGAGCCCCAGGTGAAATAACCGAAGCTCCGGAACGTGATATTGAAGGTAAACAAATCATAAGTTCATAAACAAACAAAATGATAAAAGATGTATAGTTAGTGAGTGATGTTTTTCTCGCGCTTATAGTATCTTAAAATCTGCCAAAAAACAGACGGGTAACCTAAAATTTAGGTGTCATGCTGAACCTCTAAACCCCAAAATTTTATACAAGAGGAAAATAGGCACTAGGCATCGATTTGGCATAAAAAGTGGTGGATGTGTCATGTGTGAATATTTATCATTGAGCTTGAGCGTTTGTTCAGAGACAACTTTTGCTCGACTGTGAGATTTTTATGCATGTTTAATGTCCAGGAAACGGGAAGAATTAAACTTTAAAATTTTTAATTCTTGTCGTATCATCATGGTTATAGTATGTTCGATCGGTCAGTTATAATTTTTTTATTTGTGACAAGCTGAAAATGTCACCAATTATCAAACATTGGCTTTTAAATTAGTTAAAAAATGACGCGCAGTGTGTAGGTAAAGCCGTCGGGTGTGACTCGGAAACTTTCGCTAGTCATTTAGTAATGAATTTTTATGGGTAGAAGAGCTTGGAGCGGGGAATTCTCCCGTCGACAAGCAGAAAGATGGATATTGGGACTTAATGCGGGGTTTTGTCCCGGGTTCGAAGGGCGTGTTTCCGCTTTTTATACGCGACCGAGATTGAAAAAGGCGAGGGATTACTCCAAATTTCCACTTTGCTCCTCTCCCTTGCCGGTCTACGAACCCTGTGTCGCTAAAAATGCCCCAGCGGCCCAGGATGAAATTGATTTCGTTTTTTTTGTTGATCAACCGGGAAGTCGTAAAAAATTTAATTCGATTTTTATAGTTGGCCTTTCGTTTTTGCGAGCACGCCTGAATAGATCGGACATCGCCAGCTTTCCTGATTTTTTTCTTTGTTCGGCTTTGTGTTTTTTAACTCATTGATGTCATTTTGAAGTTGCTTAACACAGGTTGGTGTTGTGTTATATTTAATTAAAAAATGTCGTCCGTCACTACATTTTTATTAAATACAGTGTGTTGCATTATTTTTAGAATGGATGGTGGAGACAGTCGATCAGACGCAGACCTGTGCACGGTCTGGAAATGCCCCCCCCCCCGGAATATTATTAGTGGATGTGCCCCTCGTTCTTTGCCCTTCTCCCCGCCCAAAAATGAAAAGTGCCTAAAAATTATGGCGCCTTTTTTGACCTATCATGGCGCCATCATCATTTTTGCAGTTTTTAGTCTATTTCAATGCATTTTAAGCCATTTTTACTTAAATTTCGCTTTTTTTGTCCTTTTTTCTTTTTTTCCTTCTTTTTTCTTCTTTTTTTTCTCTTTCTTTCCTGTGTGCCCTCCCCCCGTTTTATTGGTCCCTCCCGTTTCAAAAAAATTGCCCCCCCCGTGCCCCCATAGATGTTTTTTTTGGGGGTACAGAGGGGTCCACCTCTACAAAAATCCAGGGCCCCCCTCCCCCTAAAGTTCGAGAGCGGTCCGGCTTGACCCTCCTGACGAGGCTGATCCCCCTCCCCCCTCCCGACCAATTTACAAGTATAATTTTTTATTTACTGTCGAAAACACGGTTTTTTAGTAAAAAACAGTGTTTTGTTTAAATACAGTGTTTGGGGGGTGTTTAAATACACTTGGGGGGTGGGGGGGGGGTTTGGGGTGGGGTTTTTTTTTGGCCTAAAGGGGGGGGGGGGGGGGGGGGCCCTACGAGGTGGGGTTGGGGGAATAGCGTTTTTTACCTATTTTTCCTTCAAAATCGAAAAACGATATGGGTAAAATGCACTCCAGAAAAAAAACGATATGGGTATTTTGCGTTTCTCGGATTTTAACCCCCCCCCCTCGAATTTGGGGGTTAACCCCCCCCCCCCCCCCCCCCAACACGCCCCCCCCGCCCATGTATGGCCTAAATAGGCTGTTTTAGTATATAAAATTCAATATTAGACCTAAAAACACTTAAATTATTGATTTTAAAAAAATTGTTAAAAAATCCGACCCCCCTGCCTGACCCCCCTAAATTTGAAATCTTCTTAAAAAGCCAGAGGGATCCGGACATCCCTGAACCACCCTAAAAAAATTTGACCTTCCACCCAGGGATGGACCCCCCTAGCGGACTTTACCAAAAAAATCTATGCGTGCCCCCAGTTTGGAATCGCCCCTCCACCGTACAACCCCGGGGGTGGCAGTGCACAGGTCTGGTCGATAGTTTTTGTTATGACAAAATAAGTGATCGTTTCGAAAACTTTCGTCTTTTGTATAAAAGCAGGCGATCAGACTTGGTTTCAAAAATAACGTAGGTTTCGAAAATTCCCACCCGTCGCTACCATAGGTGGGCAGCCTCCTTGATTTTGGGGGGTATATACCAGACCCCCGAGATTTGGGGGATGTCTCAAAATTTGATTGGGGGTATACCTCAAATACCCCCATTTTTAGCGTTTTTAGTACTGGGACCCCCCAAATTTTTGGAGGGGGCGAGGGCGGGGGGGGGGGGCTTCCGGGGTACCTACTAATTTTCAGGGGGGGGGGGGTGTCGGCTATAGTAGGGATTTTAGGAGGTATAACCCCCCCACCCCCCTCCCCTGCCCACCTATGGTCGCTACCGTGAAGTTGGCAAGATTTCAAAAAGCACGGGCTTCAATACAACCATGAACAGAATTTTGGAACAGTGGGTCTAAAAAGGTCCAAGTTTTAAATGTTATTTACAGAGTTAGTTTTTTTTGGAAAATTTTTTTGTTAGTAAGTGTGCTAAATACCTAATTTTTATTTTATTATTAATTTTGATAAACCTAAGTCTAAAAAACCAATCAAAATTTTTATAAAGAACCAATTTGGTATAAACTTATAATTTTATTTCAAAATAGCAAGGTAAACAATGATTTTGCGCTGATACGGTTAGTTCAGACCTGTGAACTGCCCGCCGGGGTTTTATTTGGGGGAGGCTATTCCGAAACGGGGGGCACATAGGTAGGCAACTTTTTTTGAAACTGGGGGGGCAAGCAGGGGAGAAAGAAAAAAAGGAGAAAAAAAGAAGAAAAAAATGAAGGGAAAAAAGAAAAAAAGGAACAAAAAAAAGCGAAAATTAGGTAAAAATAGGTCTAAAATGGCTTAAAATGCATTGAAATAGGCTAACAACTGCAAAAAATTCGCGATGATGGCGTCATTATAGGTCAAAAATGGCGCTATAATTTTAGGGTACTTTTTCATTTTTTGGCGGGGGAGAGTAAATCCTCAAATAAAGCGCGGGGCATTTCCAGACCGTGCACAGGTCTGTTAATTTATAACCTTAAAGTTTTTGGATTCAAAAGAAATGGTTTTAATGGCGCCAATTTTAAATCGCTTTTTGTTATATTGTATGAAAATCTTTCAGGGTTTTTTGTTTTCAGAAAAAAAGTAATTAAATGTAAGGGCTCAAATTTTTTTATGTCCCATTTGGTGACAAGACGCATCCCAAAGCAAATTCTTAAAGTAACATTTTAACTAAAATAAGGTTTTAATAAAATTATACTTATGAGGCCACAAAACTGAGGTTTGCTATCACTTAAAATTTTTGCTTAAAAGTAATTTAAATATTTATTTTTATAATTAATGCAACTTCAAACCATATGTAGCTGTTTTAAATATATATTAGTAGTTGTTTGAGAAGTCGGTATGGTTAACAATTGAAGAGCAATTATAAAAGTAAATTTGTTGAACTCCTAATAACCCACTCCCCACTTATAGTGGTTGGGTAAGGTGATCCTTGTGGGAATAGAGTCAGTTGCTTTTATTTGTCTGATGATTAGTTTTGTGCTTGTTCTAGGAAAAAGTTGTCGATAATATCCGAAGGCACATGCAAGATCTTCCCCGGTGAGATTACTGACAGTGACCCTCCTCACTTTTTTTCACGCATTAGCAACCCCTTTTAAGGATTATTTTAGGAAGTTATTCTAATATTTTTAGCAGGAATCTACTTTTTTTTAGCTTTTCTGGTAATAGAATAGTTGTAATTATATGATGTCATTTGCCATTATTTTTATTATTCAGTTAAAATTCTCATAGCACAATAATAACGCAGAGCTCCGGAGGTCAGGACTAATTAGGAGACTTTAATC
This sequence comes from Microlaimidae sp. YZB2_3, assembly GCA_030248175.1. Classification (NCBI taxonomy): domain Eukaryota; kingdom Metazoa; phylum Nematoda; class Chromadorea; order Desmodorida; family Microlaimidae; species Microlaimidae sp. YZB2_3. The sequence goes on along the minus strand of JASAMX010014678.1, from coordinate 25,250 downwards.
AGAAAATCGTCATTATTTTGTTGATACGTCTCTGTAATTTTCATTTATACATATTAATTTATTTGTATATCTATATTTCAAAGATCGTTTATTTTAAAAACACGAAAATTATAAACATTTTGTATTATATATAATGCGGATATTTGTAAAGTTTACTAATTATGCAAATGCTAATTAATATTGTTTTTATGGCTTTATAATAAAACAATTTATAAAGCCAAATCGCCAATTGTACTTAACTTATTATATCATGGTATCCTAGGACGGCAAAAAATTTTATCCATGCGGTCAAAAATTTTAGAGAAAACATTTTTAAATATTCAATATCAAACCTACTTTTTTATATGTATTTATTTTATTTGTAGCAATTTAAAATTTTTTGACTATTCATTAGAACTGTTGCTATACCTCTAATCTTGTTAGTATATATTATATACCATGTTAATTTTTTAAAGTAGCGTGTTCGTTTTTTTTAGGGGCCCCCTTTCCTTTTTTCCCTCTTCCCCTCTCGCCTGCCCGTTTGCTTCCCCCCGGGCGCTTGCCCATGGTGGGGCCCGCCCTCTTTTATTGACACACAAACTTTCTCTTCCCTATTTCCCACTTACCCCCCTTATGCCATCTTGTTTCTATTCCTTAAAAAATTTTTGTTTTACTTTAATTTTTATCTTCCAAAATTTTATTTTTTAAGAATTGTGGATTTCCCCACCGGAATTTTTTTAAATTTTTTTTTAAGAATTTTTTTTTATAGCAGGGACCAATAATACAGCGGGGGCATTTCGATACTGTGTACAACAATCAATATGATTTAAGATTTTATCTGTGATAGGTGCTTGGTAAATTTTTATTTTAGGTAAATTGAGTGTGGAGTGGAGTGTAAAAGTAGGACAAAAAGCCAGGAATGAAACATGCGAAAAAGAAAGAAACGCTTTATTGCAATTTTTGTGATTCTTTTTGCATTTGCTTGTGGCCTTTACTACTTGTCTTCCTGTACTGAAGGTATGTGACCAGACCTGTGCACTGCCCCCGGGGGTTTTATTTGGGGGGCAATTCCAAAACGGGGAAGGGGGCACGAGGGGCAACTTTTTTGAAACGGGGGGCATGCCAGGGAGAAAGAAAAAAAAGGAGAAAACAGAGAAAAAAAGAAGGGAAAAGGGAAAAAAGGACAAAAAAAGCGAAAATAAGGTAAAAATAGGTCTAAAATGGCTTAAAATACATTGAAATAGAATAAAAACCGTAAAAAATTCGCGGTGATGGCGTCATCATAGGGCAAATTTTAGGGTACTTTTTCATTTTTTGGCGGGGGGGGGGGGATAAAACGGGGGGGGGGCAATAAAACGGGGGAGGGGGAAAATCCTCCAATAAAGCGGGAAGAGGGGCATTTCCAGACCGTCCACAGGTCTGTGTGACTATAATAATGCTTTTTAAACTTCAATTTTTTGATAGTGTCTCGAACTCTTCTGTTAAACACTTTTGTTGGTGGAATAAAGAAAAATGAGCCATTTGAGATATTTTCTTAAATATACAAAAATGTGCTTAATCGCACTGAATTTAAATATAATAGACACCTTGCACTGGAACTCTGTTTATACATGAAGTATGCAATATACATAAGCGTCATCATAATGGATAATTACTGTATCTCCTACTTATCTTTCGTAGTATGCAGATCAACCGATCGAAAGTGCGCGAAATTTCAATCGGTTAATCTGCATACTAGGAAAGATAAGTAGCAGATACTGTACTTATCCATTATGGTGACGCTTATGAATATTGCATACTTCATGTATAAACAGAGTTCCAGTGCAAGGTGCCTATAGTCAAACCAAATTTGTTATTCATAAACATGAAAACATTTTAATGGATTCATTGGTTATTTGAAACAAAAAAAAAGTTTTAAAGGAATTGATTTCAATAAGTAGAACATAATTCTACACAATATTAATTATAGTGTCTTATATGGTTCAATTCACCAGCGTGCACAAAGATGGAATCGAAACTAAACTCTTAGGAGGTAGCCGTATATTTGGTCCCTTGCCTCAACCACCAAACGTTTTTCGAAGGTAACAAAAAAGATTTTAAAAAAACAAACTATTTTTCTGTTTTATATTCAATAGTTAATTGCTTTCGAGAAAAAAAAATGATTGATTTTATTAGATTTTCCTACCCCCTTAAGTAATGTAATGCTCTAAAACTCCAAACTAGCTGTCTTGTTTTATTTAAGATGCCCATTGTTTATAAAAATATATTTCCGTGGGTATGTTGTTGTCATAGCCAGGAAAGCGTGTCCAGGAATGTTGCTACATCTGTTGGTCGTTCCCAAAAATCCAAGGTTGATAGAGCCGTTGGATGTTGGGTTGGGGGCATAGTTAAAGATGTGTGAAGGACATTGTGAGGTTCGTGATTGCAGTCAGGGCATAGATTTTTGATTTTGCTATTGATTTTATTTTGGTAATAAAAGAGTGTGTGACAGTAGCCGGAGCGAAGTTGGTCCAGGGTAGACCTGGCTGATCCATAGATGTTTTTGGTCGGGTCCGCTAGGGGGGTCTATCCGCTAGGGGGCCAAAATTTTTTAGGGGGGGTTCCGGACCCCCCCTGGCTTTTTAGGGGGGTCGACCCCGAGTGCGATATTTCAAATTTAGGGGGGGGAGGTCAGGGGGGTCCAATTTTTTAACAAAAGTTTTTTAACTCAATAATTTAAGTGTTTTTAGGTTTAATATTGAATTTTTTGTACTAAAACCGCCTATTTAGGCCTAATAAGTGTATTTAAATACTGTTTTAACTAAAACCCCGTGTTTTTGACAGTAAATAAAAAAATATACTTCCAAATAGGTCGGGAGAGGGGGGTGGGGGGTCAGCCTCGCTAGGGGAGGGGTCAGGCCGGACCGCTCTCGAGCTTTGGGGGGGGGGGGTGGGGGGGCCTTGGTTTTTTTTGGGGGGGGGCCAATATTTTGGGTGATGGGGGTGGGGTTGGACCCGGTGCCCCCCCCCCCCCCAAAAAAAAATTATGGGCTGATCTGGGTAGCTGTTGCTCAGAATAATGAATTTCCGATGGGAGAGTTCTTAGAAGAGAGTTGGCTGGAGTTGTTCGACTGTTTCATTTGTGAAGTAGGTATTTCCGTGTTTATGTCGATGCTTACACTGACAAAATCTAATTTATTTACACATCGGACATCACTGTAACATTCTGTTTTTCTAAATTTTAGAAATATTAAAAAATGTAGTTGTTATATAGATGTAAAACGGATGAAGGCCTTGTTAGTTGTGTATGTCCATCTAATGATCAACAAATTGTTCCAGAGCCTCATTTAGAAAAATGCGAGGTTTGTTTTTATTAATTGATTATATATGATTGTTTTTGTGTTACAACAGCTTTCCTTTTTTTCGATTTTCAAAGAAATTTCACAATTTTTATGCTTAACAGAATTTTTAAACAAATTTTATGTTTTATTTTCTATTGTTAATATTTGTAATCCGAAGAGTTAATTTTTAATTAAAAATATGGATTTGTAGTTTTTATAAGCCAAAATTTTCTATTGATGATATAAAGCTTCCGATAAGGTCTAAATCATTGTTTTTGGCAAAACACAGTTAAAAAAATACAATAAATATATTTTTCATCACAGTCTTTTCAACAAAATGTTTGAAACTAGAAAAAATTTTGAGGTAAGCAATATATCTTGCTAATAAAAAGATTAATTTATGCAAAAATTTTATTAGTGTGTAAAATTTAATGTTAGCTATACATTGGTATGATTATTGTATATATCAACCGTACGGTTAGCAAGAAATACTTATCTGAAAATTGATATCAATCTTGGGCAAAATTATTTTTAAGCAAACTTTAGTTTTTCTTCTTTTTTAATTTAAAATAAAAAAAATCAGTTGATAAAAATGCACTCCAGCAAAAAAAGCCACATAATAGAATTAGTATTTTTCTAATTAAACCGCCTTCATTCCTGACCAACTTGTTTAATATGTAGTACGTTGTGTATGTATGTAGTGTTTAGTTTAGTACGTTGTAGTATGTAGTGTTTAATATGTTTAATACGTAGTGGTATGTTTCCAATGTTAAGGTGGTTATTGTTGTTGTTGCATTGCCTGAAAATTTTATTAAACTTATGTTTAGGTGGTGGAGGTGGCGGTGGTGTGCGCAGGTTTCGAATCCAGTAGGCGGGTGGCGACTCTGGTGAAAAGTCTCCTATTCCACCGTCGCAATCCCATTCGCTTCCATTTCATCGTTGATAACGAGGCGGCCAGACCCATTCTCTCCGCACTCTTCAAGACATGGGGCCTTTCAGCAGGTGGGAAACTTATGATTTTTATTATATACAAGAATCCAGACGAATTAAAAACTTAAGGAGGTTAAGATCTCCCAAAATAAATATTCCAATTCCACCCTTTTGAAAACCAAAATTTGAAATTTACCATCGTATGCAAAAATGTTGAACAACTTAAAAATTTAAAGAGTTTAAAATCTCTCAAATATAAATATTTATTCGTTGAATAATCAGTTTACTATGTGTACGTAAAGTGGTACTTTTATTTTACAGTATGAATGCTACACCCACGTTGGCAAGATTTAATTAGTAAAAATTAAAATCAATGCGCATTATGTTATAAGGGCTTGTAAAGCAAATTTTCTAGCTATTGAAATATTTTTGCAGCGCTATGTGACAGTTTGATTTTAGTTGACGTCGTATTCTATAGCGTCGCAACAATTGAGCCGAAGGTATCCTGGATCCCCAACCGACACTACTCGGGTATTTACGGTCTTCTGAAACTAACATTGCCCAGCATTCTACCAAAAGATCTGAAGAAGGTAATTATTTTTGCAGGAACATGTCCAAATTAAAAGAGATTTTTAAAGTATATTAAATGTTGAGCTTTAAATTCTTTTTATTGTGAAATAAAAAATTTACCTACTATCTGTAATATTTAAGATTATAAGATTTTAGCCTTCCCGTGTATATTTTTATTCTACCCCTCTAATTTTATATTTATTACTTACTCTGCACGTTGAATCTAAAACTGGAAAATGGGTTAGGTTTTTTTAACTTTTATTTTTAAACCATTGAAGTTCTAAACTTTCATTCGACCACTTCAAATTTAAACTCAGTTCGTACTTGTAGATTAGTATTATTTTATTTTTATTATTATAGAATAACACAAGAGACTTTCCGACCGCATACTATATGTTTGACCAAAATTTTGAAAGAAAAGTCGCACATACGTAATTTTATAGGGCTTTTATAGCAAAATTTTACCACTGTTAGTTTTACCGCGCACTGATTTTTAACGTAGTTCTAGTCTTCTTACAGTACAAATCGCGACTTTCTTCGCACTCAATGCAGCAGTGACTGAATTGTTAACCACTCCACCTTCGTTTCCTATTACGTCTTGTTCTAGCATACTGTAGATCCCTGGATCGAGTCCTGTGTGAGACGCGCTACATTGTGATAATATTGATGTTTGTTATTGCTATATGTCGTACTTGGTTGCGCAGTTACTGCTAAAATATCAGCCTTGCGTATCCTGTTTTATGCGAAATAAGTTCACTTTTTGCAATTGTATTTACACAACAAAAAAGAAGCTGAATTTGCGACACTTTTCTAGACAAATCTTGTTTAGAAATTTAGATTGCAGTCGGACATTCTTCTATGTTATATATTCTTATTATAATTGATGATATTATAATAGGTGCTGGTAGTGGACACGGACGTGTTGTTCGTGGCGGACCCGGCGGAGGTTTGGCGGCTGTGGCGGCGGATGGGAGAGAGGCAGGCCGTCGGACTCGTGGAGAACATGTCCGATTGGTACCTGGGCAAACTCTGGAAGAATCAGCACCCCTGGCCGGCTATTGTAAGTTCCTTGTTTTTGCGTTTTTATGGAATACCAGAGCATTTTATAAAAGCGCAAAATAAAAGCATAATTAAATATATATGATATGATATGATGATATGATATGATATGATATATAGATGTGTATAATTAAATCGACTAAGTAAAACATAGATATGGTGACTTAGTGAAAATGGCGAAAATACTCAATTTGTATACTCCGTGGTTTGTCAAAACGCCTCCATTTTGCTTTTAAATAAAATTTGCAGCATGCAAATCAATGAAATTTTTAAGAGGAGAGGATTAATACCCTAATTTTTAAATAACACATTTAGAATAATTATCAAAATTCTTGATTGCTAGCTAATGTCTCCTGTAAAATGAGTATGATTATATTAAAAAAATGGCTTCGTTTGATAGTTTATCTTAGTTTGAAATAAATAAATATATAACTAATTATTTTAGATTGAAATACATTTAAGCGTACCCCAGTGTATCACATTTTTTGGTTTTAAAATTTTAGGTTTTATGATTAGATTGAATACGCATTGACTCTTAGTAATTCACCAAAGCATTGACTTTAATTAAAGTAATCTTGGCCTTGGGGCTACATAAAATTTGTAATTATAGGGTCGAGGTTTTAATACGGGTGTAATTCTAATGGATCTTCAAAAACTTCGAGATTATAATTGGATGTCAATGTGGAAAGAAATCGCCGAGAAACAGTTGCTATCTTTGCAATCCACCGCGCTAGCCGATCAAGTAAGCAATATTTTTTAAATGAACAAAATATCACATGCTTGAAATGTAAAGTTTAAAACTACGGGGGGGGGGGGCTCTTTTTTGTTGAAAAATTTTTTTAAAATTCTCCAATGGGGGTTTGTTTATTTCTTCCTGACGTAGAGCGGTTACACGTACCCCTTAATTTCAGCCTGGAAGACTGTAGCTTTAGTTGAAAAATTTCCAGGTTAAATAATATTGTCAAACTCAGAAAAAATTCTCCTTCCCAAGAAAAATTGCCATGTTAGTGTGAGGGTAAAATTTATAACTGTTATTCGGTTCATTCGTTCCTAGCTTATCTGTTCATGGGTTCACTCAAATTTTGGCGCTAGTGCATCTTTTTTGTGCGAACTTGATGTCTATTTTGTAAATTTATACATTGTAGAAATAAAATAATAACCAATCACATAAATTTAAGGATATATTTAACGCCGTGCTTAAAGAGCAACCAGAACTGCTGTTTCGTTTGCCCTGTGAATGGAATCTGCAGCTCGGTGACAGATCCATGCAAGAACTCTGTCCCAGCGAGGTTTCCGATCTTAAGGTAAATCAGTTATTGGTGTAAAAAATATATTATAGTTTTTGTGTATTTAACTTCCCTATTACGACACAAAGAGTCAGAATCATTATAAAAGTCACGATTCACAACGTTTATATTTTTGTGTGTTAAGTGATTATAGGAGTCGCAGTCAATATTATTTTACGATGATTTTGACTCATTTGTGTCATGGTAACGACGATAATGCTGAAACTTTCAGGGCCTTTGAAGTAACAATTTTTCAGATGTTTTTTTTATACATAATGTCATTAGGGTTTTTTGAAATTTATGGTATCTTTAAAACTTGTCTCCTTATTGTTCCTTTTACAATTGTTATTTTTAACTCTTCCACAATGTATTTTAGTTTACCTGGCGCATGTTTAGCTGTTCTGTTTATTTAGGTAATTCACTGGAACAGTCCGCAAAAAACGAAAGTAAAAAGTCGGTACGCAGAGTTTTTCCGACGCCACTATCAGACCTTTCTGGAAATGGACGGGAACCTCCTGAGGCGAGAACTCATGCACTGTCCCAATGTAACCGACAACACCAACACGGTGAGTGTGGTGGCCATTTAATATAGGCATTTTTATTATTTTTAATATAAAGTTATTATTCATTTAGTGATTCATTTTGTTTAATTTTTGATTTTTGACCCACCTTGTCGTACTTATAATCTTGAACTCACTGATTATAACTAGTATACAAATTGTGGTTTTATTGTTACTAGCAGTATTAAAACCATATCAGTAACACTGATTGTACGATTATTTGAACCATTCTGTGATAATAAGTAGGGATGTGCTCGGATATCATTTTTTGAAATCCACGAAGGCGGATTTTGGAAACAAAAATCCGCAGATGCGGATGCGGATGTCTAGGTGATGCATTCTTACCATATCGTTTTTAGTTTTGGAGTGCATTTTATCCATATCGTTTTTTTTTAATTTTGGAAAAAAAAACAAGTAAAAAATGCATATTTTAGCTAAAAAGCGTTTTTATTGCATTTTTGAGCTTTTTATGGCTAAAAAACTCATTTAGACATCAACACTTTGGCAGCAATACGTAACTGAACCAAGTACAACAAACGTATTGCTATTCCGGTTCAACAGTAAAAACAATTGTTCGATCCAAAATCTGCGCAGCACTGAACATTTTCAGCATGTCTTCGTGCAAACTTCTTTGAGCAGTGAGCACACTGGAAAGAACAAACAACTCTTCTTTCTAAAAGACGAACACGTACTGATTTGACTAGGACAAACAGTGCATGTTAGAAATCAAGGGATTTGTCAAAACTGAAATAAGAATTAATGCAACGATGTTGCAAAATTGTAAAAAAAATTAAATAATTTAAATTGTGTTAAAAATCTTTAAAATTAACATCATGTGGGAACTGTAATAATGATTTTGAGATCTTGATTTCAGGTGCTGACATTTATTCGTTTCAACACCAGAGAGTAGTAAAAATTATATAGCACTTTAGATAAACTGTCAAAAACAATTTTTTTAAACAAATACAGTTTCAAAAAAATAGAATTGGTAAAAAAAGTCAAGTAAGCGCTCCTTTTCTGTACTTTTTAAATCTTGCCAGAAATTTAATTTCAATTAAATCCACCTTAAACGTAGTCTTTGTACGCAAAATAGAATCCTTGCGAATGGACAGGTAACGAATTTCGGAAACCGAAATTTAAAATTGTATGTATAAATAATACAAAATTTAAATCAAAAAATGCCGAAAAAAACCAACAATGAAGATCAGGAAGAGGGTAAAATGACCCGTATAGCTATAGTAGATGTTGATCGCTGCAAACCCAAGAATTGCGGTCAAGTCTGTAAGAAATCCTGTCCTGTTGTCAGAATGGGTACGGTTTTTATTGAACTTAAATTGTTAAGAATAAGCAAAAGCTAATTTTTTAATATAACAAAAATGCTGACGCTGAAACTCCAGTAATATCAAATTTTTCGGGTTTTTATTTTAATATTTAGCTGTATAACATGCTATTTAATTTGTTAGATATTTAACCTGTTAAAATTTAAAAAAAAGTCATGTCCCGATCGTATTCAGAGATAAACCACAAAGTAAAGAATTATTCCAACTACTAAACGTGTACCAAAATCGATTAGAGATTTCCACGCTACAAATACTAAATAAAAACATGTTCATAGGTCAATTTTGACATGAAGATCTCGTTTTTAAATTTTAGAAAATGGTTGAAACGATTTTTGATAATATGAAGTAAAATATAGGCAAAAAAATTACAATATTTGGGGTACACAATTTTTAGTGTTAAGAAATAAATTTTAAGATCCGATAAATGATTATAATAACTTTGTTTTATCATTGCTGGAAGTCCGGAAAATCTAAAAATTTACATAAAAATTATAAATTCGATAGTCACATGGACCACCGAAAATATGGACAACAAACTTGTTTTTATGCTTATTTTTAATCGAGTTTATTCCTTCAAAGCCTAATCAAAGCCTAAAAATTAAGCTAAATTGTATTATGAGGATATTTTTATTAAATTATCCCATTTTTTAAATCTTATTTTTTTCACGACTGAATTTTGATACATTTTTAAGCGGTTGCTGCACAAAATTGGTGAAGACCAAAAAGAAAGTAAAAATATTTTTAGAATCACCAGACTCTCGGCAATCTAACAAATATTCATTCATATTGGTTAAAGCACTTAAAATAATTTTTAAAAAAGTTAAAAAATTTTTTAACAGCATAAAATATACATTGAAAAAAAGGTCATTTTTTGGCTATAAAACACCATTTATTTTTTTAAAGGGTAGTTTAATCACTTTTTAATAGCCAAAATTAAGATCACAAATCAAAATTGACCTAGAAACATTTTTTTATTTATGTTTGTTTGATGGAATTCATTGAACCGATTTTTGGTAAATGTTTAGTACTTGTACCAACTGACTTAAATAAGCCAAGTGCTCTTTTTGAGCCTTTAAACTCATTTCAGATATGTTTGTTGAGGTACAAATACTAAACGTGTACCAAAAATCAGTTTGAGAATTTCACCAAACAAACATAAATAAAAAACATGTTTCTAGGTCAATTCTGACTTTTCGATATGAATTTTGGGCATTAAAAAGTAATTAAACTACCCTCTAAGAAAATAAATAATGTTTTATAGCCAAAAAATGACCTTTTTTTCAAGGTAGATTTTATGCTCTTAAGAAAATTTTTTTAATAGTGCTTTAACTAATATAAATATTTGTTAGATTGTCGAGAGTCTGGTGGTTCTAAAAATACTTTTACTTTTTTTCTGGTCTTCACCAATTTTGTACAGCAACCGCTTAAAAAGTTCCCAGTATCCAGGCCTGCACGAGGTGGGAATGCAAAGCGAAGCGAAACAACACCTATCAACGCATCGCCTTCAAATCTGGACCAAACCGAAACCAGTCAACTCTGGCACCTTTTTGCCAAGCTCCAATCCGAAACCCGCGCTCTGGCTGGAGCTTCAAATACTGCGCGCGGGGGACGTCGAAACAAACCCTGGTCCCAGGGTCACAATAACATACGGCACATGTAAAATTTGCAATACAAACATTACTAACAAACAAACACTAATACAATGCAAAAACAAACACACACCACACTGGGTTCATGCAAAATGCGGGCAAACCACACCTAAACAATACAAACAACAACCAACATGGTCTTGCCAATTACACACTTTACACCAAACACAAAAAACAGCAATCATTAAAACAAAACAACAAACAAACACCAAAACACAACAACACAACACAAATAACAACCAACAAGCACACACAACCAACACCACAACACAACAAACACATAACAACACTAACGCACAACACTCCAAATCAAAACTAAAAATACTACAAATAAACATTAACGGCATTAACACAAGCATCACAGAGCTACAAATGCTCGCCAACAAAACTCAAGCAGACATCATAACAGTACAAGAAACAAAACTCAAAGCATCGCAAACAAATACACCAAAACTACAAGACTACACCGCATGCAGACAAGACAGACAAGGCAAAACCGGGGGAGGACTACTCACATACATACACAAAGACATTGTCTTCTCCCAACTCAATTCTACTCAAACTCCACAACAAACACACAACACTGCAGAGCTACTCATAACACGCATACACAAAACACAAAAGCAACACATAGACATTGCAAACATCTACATCCCTCCAAGGGACACTCAATCAGCAACAACAGAAAACAACCAAATAGCAGACACAACTCATATCATACACCAACTCACGCCCCAGCCCCGGGGCACACCCCCCCCTCCCCTCTCTCCCATCACCACGAGGGGGGAAGAGGGGGAGGGGTCCGGAACCCTAAACACCCCAAACCACACACAACCTCACCCACACGCACAGACGCTTGGTGTTACGGTCGGGGGGGCGGGGGGGGGCGGCGGGCGGAAGTGTATAGGGGGGGTGGGGGGGGGCGGGGCCCCCCCCGCCCGTACGTTTGGGGGTACCCCGGGGGGGAGCTTATATTGGGGGGGGGTGGGGGGGCCCATTTTTCGGCGAAACTTTTTAACTCAATAATTTAAGTGTTTTTAGGTCTAATATTGATTTTTATGTATTAAAACAGTCTATTTAGGCCTAAAAAGTGTATTTAAACACTGTTTTTAACTAAAAACCTGTGTTTTTGACAGTAAATAAAAAAATATACTTCCAAATTGGTCGGGAGGGGGGGAAGGGGGGTCCAGCCTTCCAGGGGGGGGGTAGGTCGGACCGATCTCGAGCTTGGGGGGGGGGGGGGGGGGGGGGGGGCCCCCTGGATTTTTTCCAGGGGGGGGGTCCAAAATTTTGGCTCTAGGGGGGGTGCACCCCTCTGTCCCCCCCCCAAAAAACATCTATGCGTGTTGGTGTGTTTGTGTTAAGTATTGTGTGTTTAGAGTTTAAGATGATGTCCGCTACTGCTTCCCCTCTACGATCTTCTATGGGAGAAAACCATAGAGGGGAGTGAGCGTTTATGTCGCCTGTGATGATTGTGTTGTCTTGCTGAGTGAGTTGGTGTATGATATGAGTTGTGTCTGCTATTTGGTTGTTTTCTGTTGTTGCTGATTGAGTGTCCCTTGGAGGGATGTAGATGTTTGCAATGTCTATGTGTTGCTTTTGTGTTTTGTGTATGCGTGTTATGAGTAGCTCTGCAGTGTTGTGTGTTTGTTGTGGAGTTTGAGTAGAATTGAGTTGGGAGAAGACAATGTCTTTGTGTATGTATGTGAGTAGTCCTCCCCCCGTTTTGCCTTGTCTGTCTTGTCTGCATGCGGTGTAGTCTTGTAGTTTTGGTGTATTTGTTTGCGATGCTTTGAGTTTTGTTTCTTGTACTGTTATGATGTCTGCTTGAGTTTTGTTGGCGAGCATTTGTAGCTCTGTGATGCTTGTGTTAATGCCGTTAATGTTTATTTGTAGTATTTTTAGTTTTGATTTGGAGTGTTGTGCGTTAGAGTTGTTATGTGTTTGTTGTGTTGTGGTGTTGGTTGTGTGTGCTTGTTGGTTGTTGTTTGTGTTGTGTTGTTGTGTTTTGGTGTTTGTTTGTTGTTTTGTTTTAATGATTGCTGTTTTTTGTGTTTGGTGTAAAGTGTGTAATTGGCAAGACCATGTTGGTTGTTGTTTGTATTGTTTAGGTGTGGTTTGCCCGCATTTTTTGCATGAACCCAGTGTGGTGTGTGTTTGTTTTTGCATTGTATTAGTGTTTGTTTGTTAGTAATGTTTGTATTGCAAATTTTACATGTGCCGTATGTTATTGTGACCCTGGGACCAGGGTTTGTTTCGACGTCCCCCGCGCGCAGTATTTGAAGCTCCAGCCAGAGCGCGGGTTTCGGATTGGAGCTTGGCAAAAAGGTGCCAGAGTTGACTGGATTTCGGTATGGTCCAGATTTGAAGGCGATGCGTTGATAGATGTTGTTTCGCTTCGCTTTGCATTCCCACCTCGTGCAGGCCTGGATACTGGGAACTAAATTCGATAGTCACATGGACCATCGAAAATATGGACAACAAATTTGTTTTTGTTTAAAAAGCTAATTTAAGCTTATTTTTAATCAGATTTACTTTTTCTAAGCCTAAGCAAAGTCTAAAAATCAAGTTAAATTGTATTATGAGGCATTTTTATTAAATTATCTCATTTTTTAAATCTAAAAAAATTTTTTTTTCATGACTGAATTTTGATTCATTTTTAAGCGGTTGCTGTACAAAATTGGTGAAGACCAGAAAAAAAGTAAAAGTATTTTTAGAACCACCAGACTCTCGACAATCTAACAAATATTCATTCATATTGGTTAAAGCACTATTAAAAAAATTTTCTTAATAGCATAAAATGTACCTTGAAAAAAAGGTCATTTTTTGGCTATAAAACATTATTTATTTTCTTAAGGGGTAGTTTAATCACTTTTTAATGCCCAAAATTAAGATCGCAAAGTCAGAATTGACCTAGAAACATGTTTTTTATTTATGTTTGTTTGGCGGAACTCTCAAACTAATTTTTGGTACACGTTTAGTATTTGTACCTCAACAAACATATCTGAAATGAGTTTAAAGGCTCAAAAAGAGCACTTGGCTTATTTAAGTCAGTTGGTACAAGTACTAAACATTTACCAAAAATCGGTTTGAGAATTCCATCAAACAAACATAAATAAAAAAATGTTTCTAGGTCAATTTTGATTTGTGATCTTAATTTTGGCTATTAAAAAGTGATTAAACTACCCTTTAAAAAAATAAATGGTGTTTTATAGCCAAAAAATGACCTTTTTTTCAATGTATATTTTATGCTGTTAAAAAATTTTTTAACTTTTTTAAAAATTATTTTAAGTGCTTTAACCAATATGAATGAATATTTGTTAGATTGCCGAGAGTCTGGTGATTCTAAAAATATTTTTACTTTCTTTTTGGTCTTCACCAATTTTGTGCAGCAACCGCTTAAAAATGTATCAAAATTCAGTCGTGAAAAAAATAAGATTTAAAAAATGGGATAATTTAATAAAAATATCCTCATAATACAATTTAGCTTAATTTTTAGGCTTTGATTAGGCTTTGAAGGAATAAATTTGATTAAAAATAAGCATAAAAACAAGTTTGTTGTCCATATTTTCGGTGGTCCATGTGACTATCGAATTTATAATTTTTATGTAAATTTTTAGATTTTCCGGACTTCCAGCAATGTTAAAACAAAGTTTTTATTTTCATTTAGCGGTTATTAAAATTTTTTTCTTAACACTAAAAATTGTGTACCCCAAATATTGTAATTTTTTTGCCTATATTTTACTTCATATTATCAAAAATCGTTTCAACCATTTTCTAAAATTTAAAAACGAGATCTTCATGTCAAAATTGACCTATGAACATGTTTTTATTTAGTATTTGTAGCGTGGAAATCTCTAATCGATTTTGGTACACGTTTAGTAGTTGGAATAATTCTTTACTTTGTGGTTTATCTCTGAATACGATCGGGACATGACTTTTTTTTAAATTTTAACAGGTTAAATATCTAACAAATTAAATAGCATGTTATACAGCTAAATATTAAAATAAAAACCCGAAAAATTTGATATTACTGGAGTTTCAGCGTCAGCATTTTTGTTATATATAAAAAATTAGCTTTTGCTTATTCTTAACAATTTAAGTTCAATAAAAACCGTACCCATTCTGACAACAGGACAGGATTTCTTACAGACTTGACCGCAATTCTTGGGTTTGCAGCGATCAACATCTACTATAGCTATACGGGTCATTTTACCCTCTTCCTGATCTTCATTGTTGGTTTTTTTCGGCATTTTTTGATTTAAATTTTGTATTATTTATACATACAATTTTAAATTTCGGTTTCCGAAATTCGTTACCTGTCCATTCGCAAGGATTCTATTTTGCGTACAAAGACTACGTTTAAGGTGGATTTAATTGAAATTTAATTTCTGGCAAGATTTAAAAAGTACAGAGAAGGAGCGCTTACTTGACTTTTTTTTAACAATTCTATTTTTTTGAAACTCTATGTTTAAAAAAATTGTTTTTGACAGTTTATCTAAAGTGCTAAATAATTTTTAGTTCTCTCTGGTGTTGAAACGAATAAATGTCAGCACCTGAAGTCAAAATCTCAAAATCATTATTACAGTTCCCACATGATGTTAATTTTAAAGATTTTTAACACGATTTAAATTATTTAATTTTTTTTACAATTTCGCAACGTCGTTGCATTAATTCCTATTTCAGTTTTGACAAATCCCTTGATTTCTAACATGCACTGTTTGTCCTAGTCAAATCAGTACGTGTTCGTCTTTTAGAAAGAAGAGTTGTTTGTTCTTTCCAGTGTGCTCACTGCTCAAAGAAGTTCGCACGAAGACATGCTTAAAATGTTCAGTGTTGCGCAGATTTTGGATCGAACAATTGTTTTTACCGTTGAACCGGATTTTGAGCAATTTAATATGCGTCATTTTTGACAATTTGTTGTAAGCTTAATTTTTTGCATAAACGATATCAAATGACGTCTTATATAGTGTAATCAGTTTTTTTTGGTGGTTTTAAGAATTTTTTTAAACCAGGGTGCGCACTTTCATTGGGCCCACTCCTAACCCTTCCATTAAACGCTTGTAAACTAGGTGCATTGTTGGCACGTTTGTTAAAGCTTTTGATAATTCAAGATTCAAGATTTTATTTTTCTAGTAATACATCAACAAAACAGTAAAAAGGACAAAAGAAACACAAGTTTGATTGCAACCCAGTTGAGTTACAAAAACACCAAAAATCACAAAGATGAGAGAAGACCTGTCTGATTTAGATTTACTAGAAAAAAAAAATGACTAAAGACTTTAAAAAATAAAGCTCTTTATTTAGCCATTTAAATTTCCATTAGTTAATTCATCAAAAATTTTTTAAATTGGTACAGAGTTTTGGAAAAAAACTTGATCTTCATTTAGATAATTCCATTTACTTATAACTCTATTAAAAAAACTGTATTTTTTACAATTGACTCTTGAGTGCTCTTTTTTGAGTTTTTTTGAATGTCCTCCGGTTGAATTAGGGTTAAGAACAAAATATTTCTCAGGATTTAAGTTTACCAGTTGATTTAAGATTTTAAATGTTTCAAGCATATCCATCTTTTCTCTTCTTTTCTCCAAAGTTTCTAGATTAAGTGTTTTTAGTCTGTTTATATATCCAGTATCTTTTAAGTTACAAACTTTAAAAACTCGTTTGGTAAAATAGCGTTGGACTTTTTCTACAATATATTTATCTTTAGTCATATATGGGTCTCAAACAACACTTGCATACTCAACAGTAGGACGAACAAAGCTTTTATAAGCAATAAGATAGTTTTTAATGGATTGAGATTTGAAACATCTAAAAATTAAGTTTACTGTTTTTAAAGCTTTACTAGTAATTTTTTTACAATTGTTAAACTTTAGTCTGCTGTCTTCCGGCTGAATGGCGTACGCTCTCCGCAGGAAGAAAAAAAAAAACTTGCCAGCGAGAAAAATTTTAAAAAAAGTTATCAGCGGTTATGTAACCAATTATTATTTAGTTGCGTCATGTGTTTCTCTGCACGTGATATTTTCTCAAAAAACGAGTGGTTACTTTACCACTCATCTATTTTCACCCTGATAGAATTTATCTTTAGTGATGAACACAGCTAAGTCTTTTACCATATTAGTTTTAGGTAGCTTCTTATTATTTAAGTAATAATCCGTTTTGTGTACATTTTTACAAATATTTAAATGTAGTACTTCACTTTTATTTTCGGATAAATTGAGCTGCCAATCTTGGGCCCATTGGGCAATTCTATTTAGATCATCTTGTAATTTAATTTGATTATCATTTGAGTCTGAAAAACTAATATAAGCCTTTGCATCATCTGCAAAAAATCTAATTTCTGAATTTTTTACACAATTGACAATATCGTTTACATAAACAAGAAAAAGAAACGGTCCCAAAACTGAACCTTGTGGTACTGAACTTGTAACTGGGTATGAAGGCGAAAAAGTATTGTTTATTACTATTTTTATTATCTAGGTTTTCATTATCTAGGTAAATGCTAAAAGGTCAATGCAAAGAGGGGGGGTATGATAAATTGTGAGTAGGTAAAAATATGAGCATACGTAGGCAACCTCCCAGATTATGGGAGGGGGGTATACCCTACCCCCAGAATTTCGAGGGGGGGTGGTTGTCCCAAAAGTTTTTTGGGGTATACCTCAAATACCCCATTTTTAGCGTTTTTAGGGGGGGGGGGGGGGTAGCGTTTTTACCTTCATAGGTTGATTTTCAAATTTTCCTCCAAATTTTCAAAAATTGATTAAAACATAAAACTACCAATTAATTTAATTAAGTTTTAAAATTTATCAGCAATTGTGCACATAAAATTAAAACCCAACAAACGAGAGGTGTTAAGGTAGATTTTAGCCCAATTAACTTAACTCAAAATAAAATAGAATCAAAATATTAAACGTAATTTTAAACGCAAGAAAAATGTGAAAAAACAGAATTTTAAAACCCTAGCAAACCAAAATTGGTTATTAATTATTACCATAAGTGAGCACAATATCAGAATCCCCAGAATTTTAAATTCCCCCATGCATCCTCGTGAAAATTTAAAGTACTATTTTTATTTTAAGTTTTTTTCTAAACACGTAAATATTTAACAAAAAATCGTATTTTTACAACTTTTTATACCTGATTAGCGAATTTCATTCGTGAAAATGCAGTTGTTATATTATAAAAAAACAATTATTAAACCTTTAATGCTCAAAAAGTATTTTGCTTTGGACATTGAACCCCACCTTCCTTAAGGTTTTAAAATTTTCCATCTCAAGTTGAATTCCACTAAAAAGTTGGGAGGAGGGAGTCGGACAACCCTAGGAGCCCCCTCCCCCTCTAGATTTTGAAGTTATTAACCCAGTAAACACTCCTTAGTTTTGGTGACTATTTTAATCAATCCATTTTATCTATCTATTTTAAATTAACCCATTGGGATTCTTTCTATTGCATATCCACAGAAGTGATTCTGCGCCACCGCTGCTTATTGTTAAACTCACCATTGATTGCTAAGCGGACGCGGACTTTAACACCAAGGAGCACGGACACGGAACAGAATCTCTTCTGCGGATTTACAACGGTTTTTGAATCAAAAAAACTCCACACCCTGGTCAAAACCCATTGCTCTAAACGGAAGGAATCCCATGAGCATCAAAGGACACCGCGCGCATAAAGGGACGCCCGCATTAATGTCTAATAACGCGCCGCGCCTTTCTAATAACCCGCCCCCGTGGCATTCTTTTAGCCATATTCACACCTCCATTTTGAAGCCCTGTTTTGCCGCTGCTCTTCCGACAACCTATCCCACGGAGCAAAACATATATGACGTGATCACGAATACTATATGACATTTTAAGGTCTATTCATACTTATGACAAAACGTCCTTTGGACAAAGTCCAAAGGACAAAAGTCCTTTGGACTTTGCCCAAAGGACAAAGTCCAAACAAAAGGAAAAGTCCAAAGGACAACGTATTCATACTTCTTTTGTCCTTTGGACTTTTCCCTTTGGACTTTTCCCTTTGGTCTTTTCCCTTTGGACTTTGTCCAAAGGAAAAAATTATAGGGGGGTTTGTACTTGTAGGGGGCGTTTTGGTTTGTCCTTTGGACTTTGTCCAAAGGACGTTTTGTCATAAGTATGAATAGACCTTTAAAGCTAAAAAAATTCTGAGGTGCAAGGGTTTAGATCTGGAGCCTGGAGGTTCGTTAGAACTAGGATGTTTAAAATATACATTTTTGCAATTAAGATATACTTGATTATGGTATAACAAGCAAATGGGATTTAGTTTATTTAAAGTTCATATCGGTTCTAACATTTGATTTGACCAATTGAAAATAAACATAAAGAACATCTATAAACCATACATGGGCAAGTTGGTCCGGAGTGGGGGAGTTAAACCACAAATTGAAGGGGGGTTTAAAATCCGGGAAACGCAAAATACCCATATCGCTTTTTTTTCCTGGAGTGCATTTACCCATATCGTTTTTCGATTTTGAAGGAAAAATAGGTAAAAAACGCTAATTTTAGGTCAAAAAGCTTTATTATAGCATTTTTGAGCTTTTTATTGGTTAAAACATTCATTTTTTGACCTCAAAACTTAAGTTAGGAGGCAGTTAGAATTCATTTTAAAGACTTTCATTTTTCAAAAATTGGGGGATTAACCTTTTCTCCCCCCCACTTCTGAGTGGGGGGCTGGGGGGTTAAACCCCCCTTTTCAAAATTTAGGGAGGGGATTAACCCCTCCCCCTCACAACCCCCGCCCCCCGTGCCCATGTATGCTATAAACTGAACAAGTAACCTCATTTTTATGGGGCTATTTTGAGAATTAAATTTTTGGTAAAATGAGTCCATTTAATAAAACCAAAAATGATCATTTTAGGAACATTTTAGTACTAATTCTCAAATTAGATTTTAAAAAAACGAAACATTGTTTTAATTATTACTTTTAATAATATTACAAAATATACAAAAACGTGGTGTCTGGAAATTTGATCGTCAGAACTTGATCGCCGAGCACTTGCCAGCATTTGATCACCGTGCACTTGATCGCCGAGCATTAGACCGCCGACGCCGAGCAATTGATCGCCGCAGGATTGAGTATAAATTTTATGCAAATGAGTGTAAACTGGCGAACTCCCCGCATTTCTGTTAATGTGTGTGCATAATTTTTGTCATAAAATTTTGTTTTTGAATTTTGTTAATTAAGAACTTATCATAATAAAGTTTAGCTTGGTTTTAAGGTTTCGCTAAAACCTAGGAAAAACTAAAGATTTAGTCTTTATTAAAAAACAAACCATTCATTAAGTAAATATAAATTTATCATGATAAACTTTTGTGTGATTTTTAGGTTTTGTTTAGGTTCAGGAAAAACAAAGGTTTTTTTTAAATAACACATCATTAAATTTAAATATAAATTTATTATAAAAATTTTAGTTTGATTTTCAGATTTCGCTTAGGCTCAGGAATAAATGTTTCTTTTTTTTGTTATTAAACCACAAACCATTAATTTTGTTTTCGATTTTGGATTTCGCTTAGGCTCAGAAAAATTTAGATTTTTAATGATCTTTTAAACAAAGCAATGTTGTTTTGGTAATAAAAGACTTTTATTGCCAAAACAACATTGCCTTGTTTAAATATTTTAATTTTTAAAAAATTATATTCGGTGGAGTTTTTATTATTTTGGTGGGGAGTTTATACTACACTGGTGGCGAGTTTTAACGTCTGCTTTAATGCAACACGAGCTGTGGCGATCAAACGCTCGGCGGTCTAATGCTCGGCAATCAAGTGCTGGCGTTCAATTTTCCAAGAATTAAAAACGTGAGGTAAAAGTAAGTTTTGTCACTTTGTTGTATGCAAATTTAAATAAAAAATCCAAAAAAAACCACTTTGTTGTATGCAAATTTAAAAAAACTAAAATAATGGTTTTGGTGGAGAACAGAAAAAAGACCAGTGTGTGTTTTACAATTTGCACCCGCGCCTAAAAATACTTGCGCGCCTTGCGCGGTTCCGAGCAATCGGTATCGGGCAAAGTCCCAACTGAGGAAAGTCCCAACGTGGAAAGTCCCAACCAATCGATGAATCTCCCAACAGTTCAAATATTAGAAATACGTTTGCAAAACCGGTGTTAAACACGATAATTTTAAACAACCGAAAATAAATAAATGCATTAAATGAATGATAAATGGAATTATGCAATTTTGTAAACGTACTTTCAAAAATGCAAGTTTCCACCCCAATGAGATTTTTTTTTTTTGATTTTTGGGTTTTGCTTAGGCTTAGGAAAAAAATAAAGTTTTTACTCTTCAGTTTAAAAAGCATCATTAAATACAAATTTACCATAATACAATTTTGCTTGATTTTTAGGTTTTGCTTAGGCTTAGGTACTCAGTTTTTTGAATAAAGAATTTAATGCTATATTTTTATTAATTATAGTGTTAATTGACTAAAAAATAAAATGGTGTTTGTTGCAAACGTATTTTTTGATTCTGTTGGGACTTTCCACAAACTGTTGGGAGATTCCACAGTTGGGAGATTCACCCTTTTTGTTGGGAGATTGCTCGGAACCGTTTTATTTTGGTGTGTTTGTTGTTTTTATTTTTTTTTTTTGTGTTTTGTGTTATTTATTATTTTTAATTTTGTTGTTTTTTTTTTTTATGTGTTATATATTATTTTGTGTATTATTTTTTGTTGTATTTTTTATTTTTTTTGATTTTATGTGTTTTTTTTTTGTATATTTATATTTTATTTAGTTAATTTTTATTGGTTGAGCAATCTCCCAACAAAAAGGGAGAATCTCCCAACTGTGGAATCTCCCAACAGTTTGTGGAAAGTCCCAACAGAATCAAAAAATACGTTTGCAACAAACACCATTTTTTTTTTTAGTCAATTAACACTATAGTTAATAAAAATATATGCATTAAATTCTTTTATTCAAAAAACTGAGTACCTAAGCCTAAGCAAAACCTAAAAATCAAGCAAAATTGTATTATGGTAAATTTGTATTTAATGATGCTTTTTAAACTGAAGAGTAAAAACTTTATTTTTTTCCTAAGCCTAAGCAAAACCCAAAAATCAGAAAAAATTCTTATTGGGGTGGAAACTTGCATTTTTGAAAGTACGTTTACAAAATTGCATACTTCCATTTATCATTCATTGTAATGCATTTATTTATTTTCGGTTGTTTAAAATTATCGTGTTTAACACCGGTTTTGCAAACGTATTTCTAATATTTGAACTGTTGGGAGATTCATCGATTGGTTGGGACTTTCCACGTTGGGACTTTCCTCAGTTGGGACTTTGCCCGATACCAAGGCGCGCAAGTATTTTTAGGTGCGGGTGTAAATTGTAAAACACACAATGGTCTTTTTTCTGTTCTCCACCAAAACCATTTTTTTAGTTTTTTTTTTAAATTGCATACAACAAAGTGTGTTTTTTTTGGATTTTTTATTTAAATTTGCATACAACAAAGTGACAAAACTTACCTTTACCTCACGTTTTTAATTCTTGGAAAATTGAATGCCAGAACTTGATCGCCGAGCATTAGACCGCCGAGCGTTTGATCGCCACAGCTCGTGTTGCATTAAAGAAGACGTTAAAACTCGCCACCAGTGTGGTATAAACTCCCCACCAAAATAATGAAAACTCCACCGAATATAATTTTAAAAATTAAAATAAAATATATGTAAACAAGGCAGCAATAAAAGTCTTTTATTACCAAAACAACATTGCTTTGTTTAAAAGATCATTAAAAATCTAAATTTTTCAAAGCCTTAGAGAAACCCAAAATCGAAAACAGAATTAATGGTTTTGTGGTTTAATAACCAAAAAAGAAAGAAAATTTATTCCTGAGCCTAAGCGAAACCTGAAAATCAAACTAAAATTTTTATGATAAATGTGGGCCTGCGTTGGTTTTGCCCCCCTCCCCCCCCTAAAATATGTTTCTTTTTGTCCTTCGTTTTTTTTTGTCTATGTCTTTTGTTTATTTTTATTTTTTTTTTTTTTTTCTTTTTTTTTTTCCCTTTCTTTTTTTCTTTTTTTTCTTTTTTTCTTTTTCTTTTTTCTTTTTCCCCCCCCCCCCCGTTTTCCTCCCCCTTTCCAGTTTCCCCCCCCTCCCCCCCATTTCCATCCCCCCCCCCCTTCGGGGGGGGAGTGCATAGGTCTGTAAATTATATTTAAATTTAATGATGTGTTATTTAAAAAAAACCGTTGTTTTTCCTAAACCTAAGCTAAACAAAACCTGAAAATCAAACAAAAGTTTGTCACGATTAATTTATATTTAATGTCTAATGAATGGTTTGTTCTTTATTAAAGACTAAAAAACTTAAGTTTTTCCTAGGTCTAAGCGAAACCTTAAAACCAAGCTAAACTTTATTATGATAAGTTCTTAATTAACAATGTGTTTTTAAAAATATTTTTTTGTCAAAAACAAAATTTTATGATAAAAATTATGCACACACATTAACAGAAATGCGAGGAGTTCGCCAGTTTACACTCATTTGCATAAAATTTATACTCAATCCTGTGGCGATCAATTGCTCGGCGTCGGCGGTCTAATGCTCGGCGATCAAGTCAACGGTAATCAAATGCTGGCGGTCAAGTGCTCGGCGATCAAGTTCTGGCGATCAAATTTCCGGACGCCACGTTTTTGTATATTTATTTTGTAATATTATTAAAAGTAATAATTAAAACAATATGTTTCGTTTTTTTTAAATCTAATTTGAGAATTAGTACTAAAATGTTCCTAAAAAGATCAGTTTTGGTTTTATTAAATGGACTCATTTTACCAAAAATTTAAATCTCAAAATAGCCCCATAAAAATGAGGTTTACTTGTTCAGTTTATAGCATACATGGGCACGAGGGGGCGGGAGTTGGGGGGAGGAGTTAACCCCTCCCTAAATTTTGAGAAGGGGTTTGACCCCCCAGCCTCCCACTCAAAAGTGGGGGGGGAGAAAAGGTTAATCTCCCAATTTTTGAAAAATGAAAGTCTTTAAAATGAATTCTAACTGCCTCCTAACTTAAGTTTTGAGGTCAAAATGAATGTTTTAAGCAATAAAAAGCTCAAAAATGCTATAAAAAAGCTTTTTGACCTAAAATTAGCGTTTTTTTACCTATTTTTCCTTCAAAATCGAAAAACGATATGGGTAAATGCACTCCAGAAAAAAAAGCAATATGGGTATTTTGCGTTTCTTGGATTTTAACCCCTCCCCCCAATTCGTGGTTTACCTCCCCCCACTCCGGACCAACTTGCCCATGTATGGTTTATAGATGTTCTTTATGTTTATTTTCGATTGGTCAAATCAAATGTTAGAACCGATATGAACTTTAAATAAACTAAATCTCATTTGCTTGTTATACCATAATCAAGTATATCTTAATTGCAAAAATGTATATTTTAAAGATCCTAGTTCTAACCAACCTCCAGGCTCCAGACCTAACCCTTGGAGTTTTTTTGGATCAAAAATCTATGTAAATCCGCAGAAGAGATTCCTTTCCGTGTCCGCGCTCCTTGGTGTTAAAGTCCGCGTCCGGTTAGCAATCAGCGGTAAGTTTAACAATAAGCAGCGGTAGCGCAGAATCACTTCTGTGGATATGCAATAGAAAGAATCCCAATGAGTTAATTTAAAATAGATAGATAAAATTGATTGATTAAAATAGTCACCAAAGCTAAGGAGTCTTTACTGGGTTAATAACTTCAAAATCTAGAGGGGGAGGGGGCTCCTAGGGTTGTCGGACCCCCCTCCCAACTTTCCAGTGGAATTCGACTTGAGATGGAAAATTTTAAAACCTCAAGGGAGGTGGGGTTCAATGTCCAAAGCAAAATACTTTTTGAGCATTAAAGGTTTAATAATTGTTTTTTTATAATATAACACTGCATTTTCACGAATGAAATTCGCTAATCAGGTATAAAAAAGTTGTAAAAATACGATTTTTTTTTGTTAAATATTTACGTGTTTAGAAAAAAACTTAAAATAAAAATAGTACTTTAAATTTTCGCGAGGATGGATGGGGGAATTTCAAATTCTGGGGATTCTGAGACCGTGCTCACTTATGGTAATAATTAATAACCAATTTTGGTTTGCTAGGGTTTTAAAGTTGGTTTTTTCACATTTTTCTTGCGTTTAAAATTACATTTAATATTTTGATTCCATTTTATTTTGAGTTAAGTTAATTGGGCTAAATTCTACCTTAACACCTCTCATTTGCTGGGTTTTAATTTTATATGCACAATTGCTGATAAATTTTAAAACTTAATTAAATTAATTGGTAGTTTTATGTTTTAATCAATTTTTGAAAATTTGGAGGAAAATTTGAAAATCAACCTAAACTTTAGAGGTAAAAACGCTAACCCCCCCTAAAAACGCTAAAAATGGGGTATTTGAGGTATACCCCAAAAAACTTTTGGAACAACCACCCCCCCCCTCAAAATCTCTTGGGGGTAGGTGTATACCCCCCACCCCCCAATCTGGAGGTTGCCTACGTATGCTGCTCGCCCTATTTTTTACCTACTCACAATTTATCATACCCCCCCTCTTTGCATTGACCTTTTAGCATTTACCTA
>JASAMX010014677.1:0-18553 GCA_030248175.1 Microlaimidae sp. YZB2_3 | reverse complement strand
CACCTTGCCGGAACTCGGTTTATACATGAAGTATGCCAAATACATAAGCGTCACCATAATGGATAATTACCGTATTTCCTACTTTTCTTTTGTAGTATGCAGATCAACCGATCGAAATTTCGCGCGCTTTCGAGAGTTGATCTGCATACTACAAAAGGAGATACGGTAATTATCCAATATGGTGACTCGCTATGTTTATTGCATACTTCATGTATAAACTGAGTTCCAGTGCAAGGTGCCTATGCCTATGCAATCCACCCATACGCAGTTCAATTCATAATTATATTCATAGCAAAAATAACAGCCGGTAGCCAGAATTGAGCTACTTTAAGTTATTAAGCTGTTGTGTAATTAAAAAAAACAACAAAATTTATTAATTTATTAGTCCGACTATAATTACAATTGACAGAACATAAATTATTTACAGAAATAATAAACAATCAACAAAAACAACATCTCCGATTCAATAATTTACTTGATGCAAAAAAATTGCAAGGGTCAGTGATTAGTGCAGTTAAAACATTATTACGTGCGTGTAACATGGGCCAACAGTTATCTAATCTGAAATCATTTAAAAGAGAAAATATCTGTATGGAAATGACAACTAAACACAATACTGATTAAGGTAGTGTAATTTGGGAAACTTTGAGTAACAGCCATTTGTTTTCAGTGTCAAAACGGTAAAAATATTGGTTTGGCTGGTACGCTTTACACACCACCATGGTCAGACAAAAAATACCACAGAAGGCAGTGATTGTTTTATCGTGGTTGCTTTGAAAAAGTGGATCACAGGTTAAAAACGCTATCTTAAATAAATTTAATTCGTTAGTAGTGGACGTACTTTAATGAAAATTTCCAGGAAGGAAACTCAAGATACTAAAAGCAGAATACAATTTTTACAAAAATGTTTTTAATTTAAAAAAAAAACATGTTCTTTAAATAAAAAAACATAAATTTTGGAACCACGATTGAACTCATAAAGACAATTTTTATTACTTATACTCTACTAGTGGGACTACAGTTATTTTTACTAATTTGCACAGATTACTGATTCTTAACGTTGCAACTCTATAATTATTGTGCTTAAGCTGCTTTGACAAACAATCGATTTTCCAAGAGTGACAAAATAAAATTCATATTTTAATGGACCTACCTAGCATGACAAAAATTGGGTCGGCGGTCCCACCACCAAACTAAGTTCCTCTCAAATTAAATTTATTTTTTCGTATTATTTTTGAAATTGGAACTACTTTATACAAATAAAACATCTACTTGAAAAATTTTAGTGGTCTTTTTGTATTTAATTAAGCATCACAAATTTTTTTTTTCTGATTAACCAAAAAAATTACATAATATGAGAAATATTAGTTAACGCTTAACCCGTTCCCGTGATTGCCTTTTCCTTGGTAAGAAGTGTTTTTGTAAATATATTAATTCCCTTTACTTTCACTGGTAATCAGAGTGCGTTCGCGTAATTACCTTTTCCCCCTGGTGCGGACCATTGTGAACGCAATCTGATTACCGACTATTGTAAAAGCACTCTGATTACCAGCGCAAAGTAGCAGGGATTAATACATTTACAAAAACTATTCTCACTGGGGTAAAGGCAATTACGGGAACGGGTTAAGTCTAACTATAAATAAAAATTAGCAAAAATACTCGAAATTATTTTAATATAGTTGTTTAATCTCCGGTTTTCGAAAAAATTTGGCAAAAATCATTGGTTTCATAACGAATTCTGATTTCGAGGTGGGACCGCAGACCCATATTTTTGTAATGCTAGGTAGGTCCATACATATAAAAAGACCAACGTTTTGTATTGCTTCATTACACTTCTTTAGTCCCCGAATAAAAAAAAACAAACAATTCAACAACTCAGATTATTTTATCAATAAAACATAAAAATATACTAAATGTCATTCTGTAAAAAATAAACTGGGCTCTTTAAGTTCTTGTTGACAAATGCAACTGAGTAACCACTCTGTAGGTGCCACTGATCCAAATCCCTTGTATTTTTCCGCAAGTCCTAAACAAAGAATGTTAACAACAATTAAGAAATAAATACAATGGGAATTTGTTTCAACACTATTATATATTTTGTTTTGTTTACATGTTTTTTAATAGCTAACAAACGTGGACCCATAATAGGGCAGCTAAGAAGTTTACGGTATACTCTATACCTGAAAATGATTTTGGAGAGCATCCCCGAAGATATTATATTTTTAACAAAAAAAAAACTCAAGAATTATTGGTGTTTCTGATATCCTCAAAATTCCACTAAGAACGCACAAAACGTAGATTCGTATCCAAAAAATTGGCAAACTTTGCCACCACAAAAAAGAAATACGACCGAATTATATAACTTCCTTTCTCTCAAATTTTGCAAAAACAAGTATCAAAAACAAGAAATAAATTTATTCTTGCTTTAATTTTAGACTTGATTTAAAGCATGTTTTGTTTGCTGTCCCCTTGACCGTATGTTTTTTAGTTACAACTTGCAATTACAAGTTATTTTCTGTTATATCGTAATTACATTCAAGTACAAAAACCGATATATTGCACAATAAACTTAATTTCTCTCAGCAATTGAACCAAAACCCTGAAGTTAAGCTTAACTTCAACTCACGATATTTCTTTAATGATATGTTTTTGAGAAATGCAAAAAAAAAGCATTTGGTCGGTGGGGCTTAAAATTTAGTTATTTTATTATTTTTACAGTAAAATATATAATCTGGAAAGTTTTTTTACATTAATGTAATAATTTTGAATCTGATTTGCACACATTTCAAAAAAAGGTTGTGAGTTTACACTAAGCGGGTGTTCAAGATTACATCTTGTGAGATATCACCTTTTTGGTTGTGAGATGGTCGACACCCGCGTTTTCCGCGCGTCAAAAAAATCAGCGCGTAAAAATGTGCGAAGGTGAACGCCATATTATTAATTAACAGACGCGCAGAATTCATAGAAGCGGATAAATAAAATGCCTTTTAGTAAGCTAAAAGGCTACACTTAACTAATTGACTGCCTTGTTAAAACGTTTTTGCAGAAGACATCCGGGAGCTGGTGACAAAGTTCGGTGGGTTCTGGCACGATAGCGAGGAAGATTACCTCCGCCGAATCCGAGCTGCCAAACTGAACGGACCGGCCAACACCCGAGGGATCCTACTGGTGGACGATCAAACCAACCCGAACTCATCCATCTGGGCAGGTCGGTTATAAATATTGTTCGTTGTTGTTTTTTTTTTGCATTTCTCAAAAACATATCATTAAAGAAATATCGTGAGTTGAAGTTAAGCTTAACTTCAGGGTTTTGGTTCAATTGCTGAGAGAAATTAAGTTTATTGTGCAATATATCGGTTTTTGTACTTGAATGTAATTACGATATAACAGAAAATAACTTGTAATTGCAAGTTGTAACTAAAAAACATACGGTCAGGGATATACAAACAAAACATGCTTTAAATCAAGTCTAAAATTAAAGCAAGAATAAATTTATTTCTTGTTTTTGATACTTGTTTTTGCAAAATTTGAGAGAAAGGAAGTTATATAATTCGGTCGTAGTTCTTTTTTGTGGTGGCAAAGTTTGCCAATTTTTTGGATACGAATGTACGTTTTGTGCGTTCTTAGTGGAATTTTGAGGATATCAGAAACACCAATAATTCTTGAGTTTTTTTTTGTTAAAAATATAATGTCTTCGGGGATGCTCTCCAAAATCATTTTCAGGTATAGAGTATACCGTAAACTTCTTAGCTGCCCTATTATGGGTCCACGTTTGTTAGCTATTAAAAAACATGTAAACAAAACAAAATATATAATAGTGTTGAAACAAATTCCCATTGTATTTATTTCTCAATTGTTGTTAACATTCTTTGTTTAGGACTTGCGGAAAAATACAAGGGATTTGGATCAGTGGCACCTACAGAGTGGTTACTCAGTTGCATTTGTCAACAAGAACTTAAAGAGCCCAGTTTATTTTTTACAGAATGACATTTAGTATATTTTTTTGTTTTATTGATAAAATGTTCTGAGTTGTTGAATTGTTTGTTTTTTTTTTATTCGGGGACTAAAGAAGTGTAATGAAGCAATACAAAACGTTGGTCTTTTTGTATGTATGGACCTACCTAGCATTACAAAAATATGGGTCTGCGGTCCCACCTCGAAATCAGAATTCGTTATGAAACCAATGATTTTTGCCAAATTTTTTCGAAAACCGGAGATTAAACAACTATATTAAAACAATTTCGAGTATTTTTGCTAATTTTTATTTAGAGCTATATTAACCTGTTCCCGTGATTGCCTTTTCCCCGGTTACGACAGTGAAAAGTTTTTTGTAAATGTATTAATTCCTGTTATTTTCGCTGGTAATCAGAGTGCGTTCGCAATGGTCTGCACGGGAGGAAAAGGCATTCACGCGAACGCACTCTGATTACCAGCGAAAATAACGGGAATTAATATATTTACAAAAACACTTTTCACTGGATGAATAAACAATCACTGGAACGGGTTAAGCGTAACTAATATTTCTCATATTATGTAAATTTTTTAGTTAATCAGAAAAAAAACAATTTGTGATGCTTAATTAAATACAAAAAGACCACTAAAATTTTTCAAGTAGATGTTTTATTTGTATATATATTTCCAATTTCAAAAATAATACAAAAAAATGATTTTAATTTGAGAGGAACTTTGTTTCGTGGCGGGACCGCCGACGAAATTTTTGTTATGCTAGGTAGGTCCATTAAAATATGAATTTTATTTTGTCACTCTTGGAAAATCGATTGTTTGTCAAAGCAGCTTAAGCACAATAATTATAGAGTTGCAACGTTAAGAATCAGTAATCTGTGCAAATTAGTAAAAATAACTGTAGTCCCACTAGTAGAGTATAGGTAATAAAAATTGTCTTTATGAGTTCAATCCGTGGTTCCAAAATTTATGTTTTTTTATTAAAAGAACATGTTTTTTTTTTTCAAAATTAAAAACATTTTTGTAAAAATTCTATTCTGCTTTTAGTATCTTGAGCTTCCTTCCTGGAAATTTTCATTAAAGTACGTCCACTACTAACGAATTAAATTTATTTAAGATAGCGTTTTTAACCTGTGATCCACTTTTTCAAAGCAACCACGATAAAACAATCACTGCCTTCTGTGGTATTTTTTGTCTGACCATGGTGGTGTGTAAAGCGTACCAGCCAAACCAATATTTTTACCGTTTTGACACTGAAAACAAATGGCTGTTACTCAAAGTTTCCCAAATTACACTACCTTAATCAGTATTGTGTTTAGTTGTCATTTCCATACAGATATTTTCTCTTTTAAATGATTTCAGATTAGATAACTGTTGGCCCATGTTACACGCACGCAATAATGTTTTAACTGCACTAATCACTGACCCTTGCAATTTTTTTGCATCAAGTAAATTATTGAATCGGAGATGTTGTTTTTGTTGATTGTTTATCATTTCTGTAAATAATTTATGTTCTGTCAATTGTAATTATAGTCGGACTAATAAATTAATAAATTTTGTTGTTTTTTTTAATTACACAACAGCTTAATAACTTAAAGTAGCTCAATTCTGGCTACCGGCTGTTATTTTTGCTATGAATATAATTATGAATTGAACTGCGTATGGGTGGATTGCATAGGCATAGAAACATTGCACTGGAACTCGGTTTATACATGAAGTATGCAATAAACATAGCGAGTCACCATATTGGATAATTACCGTATCCCCTACTTATCTTTTGTAGTATGCAGATCAACCCTCGAAAGCGCGCGAAATTTCGATCGGTTGATCTGCATACTACGAAAGATAAGTAGGAGATACGGTAATTATCCATTATGGTGACGCTTATGTATATTGCATATTTCATGTATAAACCGAGTTCCAGTGCAAGGTGTCTATACGCATTACATTTCATAACTATGCGCATAGGAAAAAAATAACAATCAGTCCCGAATGATAAATTAAATTATATGTCGCAAACAGAAGGTTGAACCTACAGAACTTGGATATTTGACTTCTAAAATCATCCCTGGCTTTACGAAGTGTTTGAAAACCCAATCCATTTTATTCTTTTGCCAACCTTGATGTAAAATTTAAAATACACCTCTTTTACATGAGTTTTGAAATTTGTTAGCAACTATTTTCTGAAAATGCACATTTTTGTGTTATTGGGATCAAAGTTTTTATGGTTGAATTATATCTGGCTGACGCTGAAAATTAGAATGCAAACATGAGGGGACCAAATAAAATTGCGGTAATGACGGTGTTTTTTTAAAACAAATAAAAACGCAGAATTTTTTTTTAATTCCACCTTTTCACAAAATATACATAAATTAACCAACTTTAGCCCTTAAAAAATTTGCGTTTGGGTTCCCAATTAAGTAATTTGATAAATAATTATTAAAATAAAGTTTTAAATCTTTGTTATTAATCCGCTTTAGTGAAAAATTTTAAATGTTTTTGTTGTTAAATAGTCGATTCAATACTGCAAATATCGCGGTCAGCTAGATTTTATTCGCCTATAGTGCAAACTTTGATGGTAAAAACGTTTTGTTCTGTTAATTTTTAACTCATAACAAAAGTTTTAGTAATTTTGGAAAGATAGGAAATTGTTAAAATTTGTTTTACCGATAAAAAATTGACCAATCAAAAACTTGATCGTTTATAGTGATGTTCCTCCCGAGCGAAATTGCGATTTTACTAGCATCAGAGCAACTTCTTGAACTCCGCCCTAATTTTGTACTAACTTCCAGAATAATTAACCCGTTCCCGTGATGGCCTCCACCGCCGTTACAACCGTGAAATCTTTGTACGACAAAGGTAAATTTTTGTCTCACGGTGGTGGTATTTTCGTATGACCAATATCGTACGTAAACCTTACCGTGGTAAACTCTACATTATGATCCAGGTCGTACGTAGACCATACATAATTTTTGTGCTTGATTAGTGCCCAGTAAATGAGCAAAATGAATTTCTTAAAGCTGTTCGACAGCAATATGTAAATTTTTGCAATATGAAATCCGACGTAATACACTATATCAGTGAAAAAAATCTGCATATTACAACCGTAGAGCTTTATACATTTCAATTTGCTCGCTGATCACCACAAAAATTATGCATGACCTAAATACGACCTAGGTCATACAAAGGTTTCACGGTTGTAACAAAGAAAAAGGCAATCACGGGCGACGGGTTAAGTTTTGCAATTTAGTCAGTTTTTTAAAAATATTTTTTAAACATTTAAAACGCTAGAAATAATCTTAAAAATGGAAATAAAGTAACTTTAAATTTATTTTAAGCTTAAATAAGCTTTAAATCACTGGACACGAGGGTACTGAGCAAAGAAAAAATACGTTTGCCGTAAATATGTATAGTTGTTAAACCACATGAGTTGAACTGAATTTTAGTCGTTTGAATGCGTAGACAATTAGACAATAAGTCGTTCGTTTTAATTTTAACATTCTTTCTTACTAATGCTATATAATAATAAAAAACTATACGTAAAATATTGCTCAATTGGTATAACGATTTACGTTACAATTTATGTATTCAAAGAAATTTTTTTTTCGTCGTTTGCGGGGTTTCCCGTAAAAAAACCCGCGATTTTTTCGCAAAAACACCAAATGACGAGTGATTTTATTTTGATACAACCTTTCCCTTTAGGAAAAGGGGTTTTTGGGAGAAACGCAATATCTGAACAAATACTACCTTATTCTTAAATTAATCAATGTAATAAAGTAATCAATGTAATAAAGTAATAAATTTAATAACAATTTTATTAATATAACCAAAATATATAACACAAGAGAATATCCTACTGTACACTAAATTTCTGACCAAAATTTTGCAAGAAAAGTCGTACTTTCAAATCCGTGTGCGACTTTTCTCGCCATTTTTCTGCTAGTTTTTGTGCGCTGCGATTATTAACACAGTGTTAGTTTTCTTGCAGTGTGAACTGCGACTTCTTTTGCACTCAATACTGCTTTATTTGCACTGCGATTATTTTAGTACTGCTGGTCTAGCTGCACAATAAAAAAATAAAAACAAAGCGGAGCAAAAATTTTGTGTTTAAAATGAGTAAACGTAATTTTTTTGACATTAAAATGTAAAAAATTTTTAGTTTTAATAAAATAAAGTCACTTTCCAACGTTTTAAAATTAAATAAAACAAGTTTTGAAATATTTTACTCCGTTGAAAATGACTACCAGCGTCTGTATTTTTTTTTGTTGTGCGTACAGCCAGACTCGCAGTGCTAAAATAATCGAAGTGCGGATAAAGCGGTATTGAGTGCAAAAGAAGTCGCAGTCCACACTGCAAGAAAACTAACATTGTGTTAAAAATCGCAGCACCTAACACTACCTTATAAAGAAAACTAGTCAACCTCATATTTTCATAGGAAACCTCATATTTTCGAGAAAAGCCGCACACGGATTTGAAAGTGCGACTTTTCTTGCAAAATTCTGGTCAAAAATTTAGTGTACAGTCGGACATTCTCTTGTGTTATATATTCTTAATATAACTGACTTTCATGTTAACTGTACTTAATTAAGCATTTCTGTTTTGCTGTTTTATCCTGGGTTTACTGTAGTTTATTTTTCTGTTTTTAATTTAATCTTGCTATAGTTGTGGTTATGTTAGGCTATGGTTTTCTTCTCTTTGGCACTGTCGATTTTGGGCATTGATAAGAGAACCAAGTTCTATGCGGTGCGGCAGAGGCCTGTTATTTATCTATCTATCTATAATATCCATTTTTTATGCAAAATAATATAACAAAAATTCATTATGCCCAGGTTTTATTTTGACTGAATTGCTTATTTCGATAAAAATAGAGGGCCGTGTTGACCAAATCAATTAAAACACATTGACGTCACTGATAATGAACCGATAAGAAACCCGAACGTTGGAGATTAAACTGTGACAAAAAATTTTGTTTTAAATGTTTTCTTGAGTCATGATGCCGAATAAGGTTAATATTTGACACAAAAACTTACTACTTCAATCATTAGAACATTTTTGTTGATCGTAGTCATAAATCTTAAAACGAAAATTAAAAACACAACACAAAGCAAAAACAAAATTACTGCAATACTCCACAAGTTACGACTGTTTTATGGATCAGATTAATTGCCATGTCACACGTTTTTAAATCAATTTTTAATAAATAAAAAAAAACAGCCGCAATTTGTTAAAATTTTTTCTTGCTAAGCATTAATCAAATATAGACTTATTAATAAAAATGACCTTTTAATTTGAAATTTGCAAGTTTGTTTGTACATTTTTTAAGGATGACGAGTCTATTTATGCGTTTTTCTTGTGGATAGTAACCACACAAAGACACAGGCAAGGTGTATTATAACGATTTATATGCAATTAGAAAATAAGTGTAATATGTAGGATAAAAATATTATACACAATCATGGTCGCGGTTTTTTTATTTGAATAACAAGACCATAACATTATCAAATAATAACATTCACAGCATAACACTCAAACTAAAGCGAAAATAATAATATCTACAATATTCTGTCATAAATAATATTATTGTACTAATCAAAATAAAGCAAATATATATCTACAATATTGTAATAAATAAATAGTAATTGTACTAAGTAAAGATTTGAGTAAAATAGTAATTATTATACCATACACAAGTTTTTGAGTTATAATCATTTAAAAACTATACCCAATTTACATAACCTACTCTTATTCACAGATGGGCATGGGCTGATATTAATTTCATATTTTAACAATTTTAGATAAATTTCAGATAAAACTTAAGTTTAACAGTTATGTTCCCTGGCGGTATGAAGTTTTTGAACAGTCGCTGGAGCTTCGATATAATATGTACTAAGTTCATAATAAATTAAAAAAGCTATAAATATTGTTTTTAATTTTTTAGTGCAAATTAGGTGGGTAGAAAGCATAGGTGGATTTTGGGGGAGGGGGTATACCCGACCCCCCAAAATTTGGGGGGGGGTGCCCCGAAAATGTTTTTGGGTATACGCTAAATACCCTATTTTTAGCGTTTTTAGTACTGGGACCACCGAAATTTTAGGGGGGGGGTGTCCGGGGTACCCCCAAATTTAAAGGGGGTGTCGGCTATAGTCGGGATTTTTTTTTTTTTTGGGGGTATAACCTCAACACCTTTCCTGCCCACCTATGGTAGGAAGG
The DNA here is from genome assembly GCA_030248175.1 of Microlaimidae sp. YZB2_3. Classification (NCBI taxonomy): domain Eukaryota; kingdom Metazoa; phylum Nematoda; class Chromadorea; order Desmodorida; family Microlaimidae; species Microlaimidae sp. YZB2_3. The sequence continues at coordinate 8,380 of JASAMX010014677.1, read as the reverse complement.
GAGGTTGGGGGGTTAACCCCCACCTAAAAAACGAAAAAACGCCGAATTCTGCCGACACAAACACTCCTTGAAATTTGGGGAGTCTCAATAAAACGAGGGTTGGCGGCATACAATTTTTTGGGGTGAGGTAAGCGTAAGTTGCTGTTCCCCCCCCATGCATTTGACAATGTATAATTTTGGTAATTTAAAATAATCTTTTGCAGCAGATTAATCAATTATAAAACAAGACGGTAATTTAATTTTGCGCTGAAGACTGGAGAAGAATTGGTATATGACCATAAAAATAAAACATTTCAAATAGGTACTATTAAATGCAACACAGATTCTCACTTAGGGAAAATAGTGCATTGTGTTTACGCAATGTCCTACTTTGTGAGTTTTTTCTTTCACTTCATATATCCAGCAAATTCTTCTCGAGTATGCTTTAATTACCACCGTGTTTACTAATAAAACATTGTTAAAAAATAAACTTTACAACCGAATAATGAGATCAGACAAAATATTGAATTTCGTTTACATAGTATACAATCAAAAACTAATTTTTAAATAATATAAATAGGCGCTTAATCTCATGCGAAAATTAATAAAATTAAAAAAAAACACGTTTATCTTATTATTATAATGGCATGCAAGATGTTTTTTCTAAAATTCCCGAGCGGAACGTCGTTAATTTCTTTGTTGCAGTAATGAAAAGTAAATTATAACACAAATAAAGTGGCTCAAAGCTCCAAGTAGAGTTCCAATGCGCTGAGTGGAAAAATCATCATTTTCAAAAATTTAAAAGCCTATCATTATCCCCAGACAGTTTTCTTTAATTTAAGTTTCTACTTGTTGTTCAACGTGTAACTGGCAAAAAATTACAGCTAAAATGCCAAATGGTATCAAAATCAGCAAAATTTGGGAAAAAAGTACATTTAATTTCGGCACTTTTTAAAAGGACCCCCTTAATCGAGTTTAAGTGCAGTGCTGTAACCATAGGTGGGCAGGGGGGGGGGGGGGGGGGGGGTTATACCCACCCCCACAATTTCGGATTTTGCTGACACCCCCCCTTAAATTTGGGGTAGTCGGGGACACCCCCCCCCGAATTCGCCTCCCAAAGAAAAATTTTTAAGTGTTATAAAAGGACTAAAAAATTTTTCCGCGCTTCGCGCGGAGTGTTTATTACCTTATTTCCCCGTTCATTATCTTTTATTACCTTTAAATTCCCCCGCTACGTGGGCAGTTTAAATTTCCCCGCTACGCGGGCAGTTTAAATTGGCAATTTATCTTAGTTTTTCAATTGCAAATCGATTATCCCATTCAGTAGTTAAGGCATACATGTTTAATAAAACTACTATAAACACTATTAATTATCCTTTTTTAAACGTTTTAAACACATGTTATAAGTGTATAGTATAGCTATAAAAAACCTTAAATTTTGTAATTAGTATCATTTGGAATTAAAATTTCTAGTGTATTTTAGCGCCTCAAATTATAAATTTTCTCCTCCGGGGGGCATTGTTCCCTCCGAACCCCCCTGACTGAATTTTTAAGATCACAGAAAATTATGTAGAAATTAGGTAAAAAAACAAAAGTAAAATGTATGTTCAGGGGATCACCAGGAGACGATTTTTAAGCCGTTTTTAGTATATATTTTAAAAAAATTTCGCCTCCGGCGGCTGGGGGGACACCCCCCAGACCCCCCGGCCGACGCTTCGCGTCGGCTGGCGCCGCTACGCGGCGCAGGCGGCGGCGCTTCGCGCCGCTTTGACAACACTTTTTCTCCCCCCCCCCCAGGACCGACGCCCCTGAAATGAAATCCTGACTGCGCCACTGCACATTATTATTAAAAGAATTAAAAAACAAAATTTATAAGTTGCAATAAGGTTTTATTTTAATCTTACACAGTTTTAAAGCATTTATAAGCTTGTTTTACGCGTTTTAAGCTCATTTTACGGCAGCGCGGAAATATTGGGTACACCCCCCCCTCAAAATTTGGGTCTTGCTGGACACCCCCCCTAAAATTTGACCCCCCCCCCTATACCCCCCAAAATCCGAGAGGCTGCCCACCTATGGCTGTAACCCCTACACATTTCAACGTTGTCTTTTAACTATTTACAACTACAATTTAACACCCGACCACTTAATTCAACCCGTTTTTACCTACAGCAATATGTGTGCCGAAACTACACTATTTTATTTTATAACGATTTCTCACCACAGACGCAACGTAGAACGACGGGGACTAAAAATTCGGAAAATAGACTAAACTTTACCAGGACAGTTTAATTTTTAAACCATTTTATTGCGTAATCATGAAATACCTATGTTCTAAAAACGAGTAAAAATTTTTGTTTTTTGTAAATCACAGAATTTCACAAGAAACAAATAAAAAGCTCACTTCAGTCATCTACATATAATTAGCTCTCATTTGAGCTATCAAACGTCGTATTCCGTCCAGGATTACCAAAAATATAGTCCAAAATCAAAAATGCCCAATTTGGAAAAGTGCCGAAATTAAATGCACAACCCTAGGGTTATTTTGTTTTTTATTTCATGTAAAAAAGGGTTAAAATATTTGTTTGTGAGACAGGAATTTTAATTTCATAGAAACTTATTTATTTTTAAAAATCATTTTTTAAAAGCTAAAATTTTGAGGTAAATAACAATAATTGTATCGAATAAAATTAAATGAACTTCAATTCTTTTTGGAAAAATATAAAAACGTCTCTTGTTTTACATAACATCCTGATTAAAACCGCCAACCAGCGCAATAATATTTAGGTACAAAATGTAACTGTAACTGAAAAAATTGTAACTGTACAGTAACTTCTTGTGTACAAATTGGAAGTTTAGTTACCGTATAGTTAGTTAGTCTTCATTATACTGGGGGGAGGTGGGTTTATACTTTTACAAAACGGTTATTTATTGGAAAGACGAGCGGTTTTTTTATGGGCTGTCAATGATTCTACCTAAAACAAAATTTTGGTCGGCGGTCTCGCTGCGAAATGCAAATGTGTTACAGTTAGAGAACTTTCATTGATTCCCTTGAAACTTAAATTATAAAAACAATGCATCTACATTTATTTCAAGAAGTTATGTCCAGGGATGTGCTCGGATGTCAATTTTTGAAATCGCGGATGCGGATTTTCAATATCATCATATGTATTCTTAATATATCGTTTTTGCTGGAGTGCACTTCATCTGGATATTATTTTTAAATTTTAAAGAAAAATTAGATTAAACGCTAATTTTAAGTAAAAAACGTTTTTATTTCCATTTATTGTTAAAACACTTATTTAGATTTCAAAACCTTACTTTGAAGTGGGCTTAGAAACAGTGATGTTCCTACCGTCTAATATCATGCTCCGGCACTCTGGCCACTGAAAGCAGAGAGAGCTGCGGAGCTTTGTCCCTTAATAAATATAAAATTACTCTATCTAAATTTTAAAGAATTTTAAAGATTAATTCTAGCTTTTTAAAAAAGTTTGGAGATAAAATTAATTTACAAAAAATTTTGACAAAATAATCTATGGCATCACTCTTAAATTATTCATGAAGTCAGTTCAGTAATAAAATAGGGCGGAACTCTGGCGGTTGCTCCGCAGCTTCTAAAAACGGAGTTCCGCTTTGGAACCCTGGGGAACATCAATAGAAATCTAAACAAATTGCGAATTTAGATTTTGGGCACATCCTTTAATTTATGCATTACAAAAAGTTTTCCTTTTTCTGATTAAACCAACAAATTTATCTTATCAGAAACCTACGCTATTCGAAAATTCTTTAAAACAATGGTCAGACAGCACATAAATAAAATACTGAACATTGTTTCCATATTGTAGGTAATAATTCTTCGGTTTCTTAAAAAAAATAGGGTAAAACTTATTTATTTCATTAAAAAATATAATTTCGCGGCTGAACAAACTTTTGTTATCAACTTTTGAACAGATAAAAACTTTTGTTATCATAGGTTAGGTAAATTGAAAAAATTGACATTTTCGAGCCTAAGTTTTCGCCGTCACAACACAGTAACCCAGACACAGACAACTTCCCTTAAGCCAAACGATTTCTGAATTTAAGGTAGAACTTCAGTTTTGAACACTTGGACTAGAAGTCGCGTATAATCATAAATATTAATTTTTGGCCCATAAAAGTGGGGTGCTATAAAAAGTTAAGACTCTGTGCTATCCAGTGGTTATAAAAACATCACCGAAAAGTTTGTCCAGTTCGCAACAGATGTCCATGGATTATACCTCTGAAAACCTCAATAAGGCCTTTTAAAAAAAATTGATTCGTTATTTTTGGGCGCAATTTTATAATAAATTAGGGTAATATAAGGGGCAACTTTCAGAGATGGTTTGTGTTCAAAATCATCTCAGGATTTTTTTAAACTGCAAAAAAGACTTTTTTTTACAAAAATATACAGTAAAAAAAATCCTGAAGTCCTTTTTTAATTGTTTATAATAAAAAAAATGGTAGAAGCCTATATCTAACTATTTCCAAACTTTCGTTTAAAAATAACGAATCATTTTTTTTAATTTTCGTTTAATTTTTTTAATTGACGCCGAGAAACTACATTTTAAACCATTCCTTTAAAAGGTGCTTTTAATTCAAAATCTCAGCTGACCTAGTAGCCGAGTGGTTAGTACGTCGCGCTCGGATCCTCGTATCCATGGATTAGAGTAGCCGCTCGACCATATTTTTAACGCCGAAAAATTTTTTTTTTTAATTTTTAGCTTTTTAATTAAAAAAAATGTTTTATTATTTAATATACGCTAAATAGAAAATGAAAAAAATAGAATATTTTTGGTAATAAACTTTATTAATGTTTTGTATTTTTGACATGTATTTTATTAATGTTATTTGATGATTGTGGACGATAACATTTTTTTACAGAAAAATGAATGTCAAAAATTGAATCAGCAGGTCAAACTACGTATAGTAAGATGTAATTCAAAAAGATCTGTCGTCAAAAAAAAACTGTGAAGTTCTACGTTAAGCTTATTAAACAATCAATATCCATCAATGGCAAGTAATTTCAAACGAAAAAAAAAGATTTATCACAGGTGCAATATGTTGTCGTGGACGACTTTCGATAGTCCAGCTAAAACTCCGCCAATAACAGTTATCACAATAGCCCAAAACAGTATCTGCAAGTTTCTTCTTCCCTAAAAATTTTTAAAATAAAAAAGCAACACTAGAATATTGTATAAGTCAATAGTTTAATTTTTATTTAGCTTAAATAACTAAATGAAATTTATTATCATTTTTTTCAGAAGCTAACGTTATAAACCACAACCACAATGTTTTAATTTACATTTTTCTGACCTGCGAAATAACTCATATTTAATATCTCAAGATCGTAGATCTTGTGGAAGGTACAAAAGGGACCCCCTGCCTCTATCTCCTGAAAAAAATCCAGGGGCGCCCTCCCCCTAAGCTCAGGGACAGTTCGGGCTGAGAAGGGCCAAAAAAACCTACCCCAAAAACGGTAAAGAAAATCAACGACTAAGCTAAGCCTAAGCAAAATCTAAGGTAATCTTAGCTTACTAAGGAAAACTTAAGTCTAAGCAAAACTCAAGCCTAAAGCTTAAGCCTAAGCGAAACCTAAGTCTAAGCAAAAGCTAAGCTAAATCTAAGCCTAAGCAAAACCTCTAAGCCTAACCAAAATCTAAGCTAAGCCTAAGCAAAACCTAAGCCTAAGCAAATTCTAAGCCTAAGCAAAATGTAAGCTAAGCCTAAGCAAAACCTAAGCTAAGCAAAATCTAACCTAACTCCTCCCTTGTCATTTTTGGGGTAGGTTTATCTCAGACTAAAGTTTTCCTAAGGCTTAGTTTAAGCTTAGCTTAGATTTTGCTTAGGCTTAGTTTAGTCGCTCATTTTCTTAACAGTTTGTGGGGTAGGTTTTTGCTCTTCTTAGTCCGGACGCCGAAGGCCGTCCAGGCTAGCCCCCCTCAGTGAATCCGATTCTTTTCCCAGCTCACAGCCAATTTGCCCCACGGACCCCCCTGACAAGGGACTTTGCCCCTTGACCCCGCTGGGGGGCTGTCGCTACTCGCCCCCAGACCCCCCATTTCTGGGGGCTACAGCCCCCTTTTAGGGTTAGTATTTACCTCCCACCCAGACCGCCCCCCCAAATGAAATGCTAAAAATGGGGTATTTGAGGTATACCCCAAAAAATTCTTTGGGACACCCCCCCAAATTTTGGGGGTCGGGTTCGGGTATACCTCCCAAAATCCGGGAAGCTGCCCACCTATCGTCCGTACCCCCTGGCGGACCCCTCTAAAAATTTTTGCTTTCTACCCGGGGGTGGACTTCCCCTCCCCCCTTAGCGGGCGACCTGACCAAAAACATATCAACTATGCGCACAGCCACTAATAAAAAAGCGAGGGAGACGATTGAAGGACTGTGACCGTGAACATGCCTAGTTATGTATACATCGACAGTAATTAGTAGCACTACGTAATCTGTTTGGATTGGACCAACATAAATAAACTATAATAATAAAACAATCAATTATTTTAATTTTAGAACTAAAAATGATATTTTGTTTCAGTTAATTACTTTATGTTTTCTAATAAAATCTGTCTAAATGAGGGCGCAAGGCTATTTATTTTGCGTTACTTCGTTAATCAAAATGCAGAATTTTCGCAAGTCCACAAAGTTTTTAGAGAATATAACAATTTTAATTACATATACAATAAACTTTTACCAACTTACCCTAATTTCTCGAAAGTAAAACACGCCCCATAGTGCGCATACCACACCAGGAAACTACAAAAATAATTCAAAATTATTTGATAAAATAGAAAAAATTGACACCATTAATACACAATAACGGTAGCGTAGTACGTTACAACAAAAGAATAGTCTTTAGGAACTTTATAATAAAACTCTAAGAGTGCCTGTTTACAGGTTGCGTACACGTAAATAAAATGAAATGACCATAAATGTAACAATTAATAAAGAACGTACCCTTGTAATAATAGGAAAGCTTATTGCTTCTGACAAATTAGAATTTGCAATAAACCACGCCGCTTGAGCAATACCCCACATCAGTCCTGTTATAAAACCCGGAAGTATGATCTTTTTGTTTATATAAGGCCGGTTTTGCTTATAAGCACAGTAGACTAATAAATAAACTGTGCTGGCTGCTAGTATTCCACAGTAATGAGCAAACACATAAGGCAATCCTAAAAATTTATATTTTACAGTATCTAGCTAACAAATTAAATAAAAAGATTATTATATTTTAAAAAAGGAAAGGACAGCGACTACACAAGGTGTTCCACCGAACAAAATCGCTGTTTTTTATCTTCTATTTATAGACGGTTAGGGGAGGTGCTTTCACCCTTTTACGCACCCTTTTTTCAAAAATTTTAAAAATCAAGAAACTATTCTTTTAGATCTTTAGATCATTGACAACAGTTTTTTAAACAAACAAGTCACAAAACAACTGGGTTTTTTTAGTCTTTAAGTTCGAAGAACTTTTGAAAAGGGCCAAACACCTTCTCTAAACATCTAACTAGAAGTGTTTTGCATTTTATTTCGTTTTTAATAGTAAAATTACGTTTACTTTTCTACTTTGTATTGAGGGTAATAGTTTATCATCCCCCACACCAGAAGTTTCAAAAGTTCTCACACTTTTCTTTTTGATATTTAGGCATATTTTCCCTAAAATTTTGGGAAATCATAGCCTAAAATCGCTAAAAATTGAATTCTGGGGATTGTCCCTATCTAATGATTTGTTTATATCCGGCAATTAAAGTTTTTCTGGCATACCTTTCCCCTTCGCAAAAATGAAGGAAGTTGCCCATCTCTATATTAACGCCACACCCTCCTTGGCCGACCTTGGTTATTACATAATAATTCATCCTATGATCCGTGGAATAAATCCACTGAGTGCGAATCTTCTTTATCCAAAAGCGTGCATTTGAGATATAAGTGTATACAAGTTTATTTTATACTATTTTCAACATATTCTTCAAAAATCTATAGTAATTACCTCTTTTTGTTGCTCCGACGTAACGATCCTGAATATAAATTACAGGAGCAAAACAGAGACCATAAAAACATCCCGCGATTAATGACAACGTTATACCGCTAAATAAAAAATAAATACAAATTAGTCGTTCATCACAAACCTAAGATCAATTTCGATCGGTAGTTTTTAAATTACAAAATCATGCCTTCAAAATTATTCTAACTCTCTTACCACTAAACCTGATTTTTCAAGTCTGATCAATGATCAATTTAGTTACAATGTTTAAAAATGCGAAAAAATTTTTTTATTACAAATAAAAATTTTTTAAACTATTTTTTTTCAAAATGTAAATTTATATGGGTGAAATGCAATAAAAAACGATATGGTGAGACTGCTTTTTCGGGTTTTAACCTTTTC
>JASAMX010014676.1:0-17987 GCA_030248175.1 Microlaimidae sp. YZB2_3 | reverse complement strand
CAAATTGTGGAAATATGGAAAAAATGTCTTTAAAATGACCTTTAACTGCTTCCAAACTTATTTTTTGAGCTCAAAATGAGTGTTGTAAGCAATAAAAAGCTCAAAAATGCAATAAAAAGGGCATTTTGACCTAAAATTAACGTTTTCACCTATTTTTCTTTCAAAATCGAAAAACTATATGGGTAAAATGCACTCCAGAAAACACAATATGGGTGCGATGCGTTTCTTGGTGTTTTTACACCCCCCCAATCCGGGTTTAACCCTTCCCCAATCCAGACCAACTTGCCCCTATGGGGCATACCATAGGGTGCGATTTTAAAAAAAAAACACTCCAATGCAGGGTACTCGGGTCGGGTTGTTACCGCAACCAGAGTTGCTGTAACGTCCAGAAATATGGGGGCGTAAAATATAACGTAAAATATATTTATAAGGCGTCATATTTCTGAAATATTAACACAACGGGGGTTGTAGACAATTTTTTTTGCACTTACAGTTCCAACCGGTACTTCCCGGACCACCATCCGCCGATCGCAACGCAAAAGACGGAAATGGCGAAAATCACCAGCATTGCGGCGTCCACTTTCATGCTGTGCGGTCGGTAGAAGCAGAATGACAAATCCGACACGTTTCCGATTTCGTTCAGAGACATATTCTACAAAATAGTATTTATTAATTCTTTATAATATTAATCATTTTATTTTTATTTATTGGGAGAAATATTAATAGGAATTTTAGGCGTTTCAACGAAAAATTGATTGTTTATTACGTTTATATTCATAAATTGCTATTGGAAAAACAACGCAATGCATGCACCAATCCCTGTAGTAAATCATATTAATTTAAAAATTTGTATAAAATTAGGCTGTTTGTCATAGATGAACACGGTCAAAAAGCCAGAAGGGGGGGGGGGTTGTTTACCCCGGGTAAATGACATTTCAAAATCTAGGAGGGGGGACCTAGGGGGGGGTCAAGTCAAACCCCCCTAGCTTTTTAGGGGGGTCGACCCAGGGTGGAAGATTTTGAAACCTAGAGGGGGATCAGGTGGGGTCCAATTTCCGAAGCAAAATACTTCTAAACCATTAGAGGTTTAATAATAGTTTTTTTGTAAGATAATACTATTTTTTATTGAATAAAAAGCGATATCCAGGCAGGGACGTAGCCAGGGGGGGGGGGGGGGGCGGCCCCCCCCCCCCCGAAACGGTCGGACAGGAGGAAAAATAAGAATAGTGGTTGGGCGGGGGGGGCGGCCGCCCCCCCCCCGAAATGGTCGCCAGATAGTAAAATTTGGGGGTTTTCAGAGGCTAAAAATTCAAAATTTTCTAGCGCCTCGCTAATAGCTCGGCGCCAAACTTTAAAATAATTTTAGTACCCCAATGGACCCCCAAAAACCAAAAATTTGTTCCGCTTCGCTTCGCTCAGCAGCGGTCACTTTCTATAGTATACATACATATATATCTCGTTATTTATGTTGCCTGATGCTAATGTTATTTTAAAGTTAGTACAATAATTTTTATAAGTAATAAGTACTACACAGAAAGCAAAACAAACAATCATATTGGTTGATTTATGTACCTCCCCCCTCCTAAATTTTCCTGCCGCTTATAGCATTGGCTCGGATTTTTTTTCATATAGGTGGTACCCTAGAAAACATGGAGCCGAGATGCTGCTCATGTGCTTTGGTTTACAATGTGGATTTAGCCAAGGGGTCTGAAACTAACGTCTCTAAATTCCTTTTTTGTAAAATCCAGGCTCTGTCAATGTGTGCTTATGTAATTTTTAACTAAGAAAACATGTTTTTACCGCTAAAAACATTAGATAATAGGTATTTAGGCCAAAAATAGTGTATTATACAGCTTTATCTACGTTTATCCCTGCTTTTTTAACGTTTTCAAAAATTAAGGGAGGGAAGCTCTGCCCCCCCCCCCCCAAAATTTGGGGGGGGGGGGGGGGGGCGGAGGGGGCCGTTCCCCCCCCCCCCCGAAATTTTTTTTGTACTTCAATCCGCCCCCCTCAAAATGAAACTCTGGCTACGTCTCTGTATCCAGGTATAAAAAGGGTGTAAAAACATGAATTTGTGTAAAAAATTCACGTTTTTGGAAGAAAATTTAGTATAAAAAAAGTACTTAAAATTTTCTCGAGAGGGGAGGGGGTGTCAGATTTCAAAATCTAGAGGGGGGTCAGGGGTAAAAAATTCGAAAATTTGGGGAGAGGGGAGGCCCCCCTGGATTTTTTTCTAGGGGGGGGGGCCCAAAATTTCGAGGCTAGGGGGGGGGGTGGACCCCACCCTGACCCCCCCTTGTTCATCTATGCTGTTTGTGTGCGTGTTGCGTTAACGGTGAATTTTTTCTCTTAAGTTTTTTTAAGATATTAAAATATGCAAACAAAAACGTAGGCGTTGAGAGGGGTGTGTTGAGAAGGAACAGCGAAAAAAAGACGTAACCGAAGCAAAAACCTCTGCCACAGAAGCAAACAGAAGAAAAAGAAGAAGAAGAAAAAGGGTGGGTTGTAGGAGTGCAACCCTCTCCCCTTCTGGGCCGACGTAAGCAAAAACTTGGGGGTTCATAGGGAACAAATTTTTTGTGCTTCGCTCCGCTCGGAACTTATATACTTTCTTACAACTTTTAAGTGATTTTTATAATAAATATCAAAACGACGAAAATTTTTTCGCGTTTTGGGTCGTATTTTCTTTCCTTGTATACAATCTAGCTAGCTTAACCTACCTGCGGGTGTGGCCACTTATATTCGCTAGTTTTAAAAAAAATTTACGAAAAACCTTACCAGAATAATGTCGTCAAAAACGGCTTCATACATGAAAAATATGTTGATTGCACTTGTCAAATTCTCTGTTCCAAGACGACTGTCATAAAAGTCGGCGAACTAAAATTTACATTTAGGGTAACTGACTTAAATTCGGCCAGCCTTAATTTCGGCCACCGGCTGTAATTTTTGCCATGCGCAAAGTTGTGGAATGAACTGCGTATGACTGGATAGATCGTTATGTCATCTATCTAGCCATACGCAGTTCATTGCATAACTATGCGCATAGCAAAAATAACAACCGGTGGCCGAAATTAAGGCTGGCCGAATTTAAGTCAGTGTTACCCTACCCTTAGAAAAAATCATTTTGTGTTAAAGCGATCTCCTATCCTATTCCTATCCTATGCATTTCAATTTTTTTAAATTATTTTGGCACCACTTAACTTTATGCATTACACTAAAACGCATGGAGTTTATTAATTTATTATTATTTACTTTACTTTACTTTTGTTTTTTCACAAGATTTTGGGGGAGCAGATCACTATAGCACAGACCTGTGCACTGCCCCCTCGGGGTTAAAATGGGGGGGGGCAATTCAAAAATGGAGGGGAAACTTTTTTGAAATGGGGGGCAATAAAAAAAGGGGGGCAAGCAGGGGGGAAAGAAAAAAAGAGAAAAAAAAAGAAAAAAAAGAAAGGGAAAAAGGAAAAAAGGGACAAAAAAAAGCGAAAATAAGGTAAAAATAGGTCTAAAATGGCTTAAAATACATTGAAATAGGCTAAAAACTGCAAAAAATTCGCGATGATGGCGTCATCATAGGTCAAAAATGGCGTCATATTTTTAGGGTACTTTTTAATTTTTTGGCGGGGGGGGGGGCAATAAAACGGGGGGGGGGGGCAAATTTTCCAATAAAACGGGGGGGGGGTGCATTTCCAGACCGTGCACAGGTCTGCTATAGCACATAGTCAAAATATTTTCGAGGCCTAAAATCTCATAGTCTCAAGCTCCCCTTTAATGTTATAATAATAATGCAGGTATTTTACTAGAACAAAAATACACAATTAAATAAAAATACATCATGATAGAGTTTAGGTTGATTTTAAGAATTCGCTTAGGCTTAAGAAATCAAAAAAAAGCGTTTTAAATTTATATAGCGTACGAAAATCTGAGTTTTGTTGATGCTTAGGTAAACATAAACAGTCTTTACGTAATTACTAAATGTAGCCAGTGAAAATACAAGTTTTTATATTCTTTGTGTGATATTGAAGCCTCGTGAATAAAGTGACCTGGGATGACTTACAAAAACTGCTGCCAACATTTTTTTATGTTTTATCTTAATATAAATCACAATCTTTGGCATAATATCATAATTTTTTTTGGAAATGAAAATAACCATTAAAAATATAATAATACATCATAATATAAGTTAAGATTATAATAACAGCTCAAATTGATTTTTTTTAAATGAACAGTAAGTTAAGATATGTTAAGATATAAGTTAAGTTAATATAAGTTAAGATTATAATAACAGCTCAAATTGATTTTTTTTTTTGATTGAAAAATACACTTCACCTTTATGGATTAAAACGATGTCGGTAGTTCGGAACATCTTTACCCCGGGTAAATAAGGTTTTAAACTACGGGAAGAGGTCCTAGGTCAGTTCCAAAACTTACAAAGTGGGAGACTTTCTTTTTATTTTTTTAATAAACTTCCGAAAAACGTAACAATACGAAACTGAACTCAGTATATAAACATATAAAGTTATGATTATAAATTAAAGCACGTGTGAAGTAAATTATAACAAAGTTATAATAACGTTTTATATAGCGATGTGCGCTAAAAATATTTTGGATAATTTTATTTCCAGAACGTAAAGGTCAATTTATATAAAGTTTATTTTACAGCTTAGTAACTCTTTCGCTGTGATTCTAATACTTATTTAGTGTAAATCATTACTCGATTTTTTTCATTTCAGATTTTTTAACAAAGTATTTCAATTACATAAGATAAAAAAGCATACTAATGATCTGTTGGCCTCTACGGTTTTTCCTCAAAATAAAACTAAGGGCTTATTTACAATCATTGGAGGCAAAATATTTGGTAATAAATAAGTGCTCCAAGTCCCTTATTTTTAGTTCCTTGGATTGTAATTTCTTCAAATTATTTATTGCATTGTTTAATTTATTTCAATAAAACTTTTTGTTCTGATCGAGTAAGTGCAAAAAATTGTACAAACTTCCGATCAACGATCTAAACGATTTTATGCACTTTGGAAAGAGGTCACAGAGAGATCGTTGCCTATGACAAATAAATCTCCAGTAGCTAAAAATAAAAAAACTTTAGTGCCGATTTCATTAAAAAACAAAACAAAAAAAGTTAAATAGATTTTTTATTACGTTAGTTTATTATATTTTATTATATTTATTCTATATTTTTGTTGTTTACGTTTTAGTTTCGAACAATTTAGTTAAAAATTAGCAATATTTTGATATTTTTATGCCGATATATGTAACGATGCTTAATGGTATTCAGCTAGTTGCAGATGCTTTAAACGCTATAATTATAAATATTCTTCCCTTATGCTAGTTATTTTATGAAACTGCTTTTAAAGTTTATTACATTAAATGTTTTTACTTTTAATGTTTATATGACGTTCAGTGCTATTGTTTCTGGCTTTAATTTACTTTTGGTGTATTATTTTATTTAATTAAAAATATATCGATAATAATAACAAAAATTTGTTAATAAATATGTTCAATATACATGTAGAGAAACAACAGATTATTCAGAAACAATCCTTTTGACATTTTACACTCATAAATTAAAACCATATCAAAATATTACTTCTAAAAAAATCTGTTTTAAGCTAAGAAAATTAAAGGTTTTTTTAAGTTCATGTGATTAAATATGAATAATATACCAAGAGTTTTGATGCTGATTTATCAAGTTGTGAATATAACAATTTATATAACATCAAGATGATAGTGGTAAGATTGTCTTAAACAATTTTGAAAATTTGTTTGTTGATAAAATTTTATTAGGTTTAAATTCTAAAAAAATTCCCAAAATTACGAACTTCTGCAGCCCAAATGGTTTACAAACAGGAAAAACTATAAAACATTTAATTGGTTCTTATATTTAAAAAAATCATAAAATTGTTGGTGTAATTTTGACAAAATAGAAAATTACCTAGATAATACAGTGGTCAGAAAGATTTAGTGTCCCAATTATTAATTCAAAATATTAAGGCTTGATTCATTTATAAAGTTACGGTCGTCTATAATTAGTACCTGGTTTCCGAAATCTCCGGAATAGGCTAAAATATTTTATATTAAGGATTTTTTTTATTAAATCTTGGTGTCCAATTAATATAGCTGTCTAATAAATTTGAGCACCCAAAAATTTATTACACAGTCCTTTCCGCTGTTGACGTTTTCAAAATCAGTTTTTTGTCGATTGCCCCAGTCAGAACACTTTATTAAAAGGTAAACAAGACCCTAAACTCGGTTTTATCATGTAAAAGTGTAATTTTATTTAGATCACTGTTATTTTTATTGACCCCGTTCCATTAATGGCGTTTTCTAAAAGTAAATTGCTAAAAAATTATGATAATAAGAGATTTACAATGAAAGGCAGATGCTACTACTTCTTAGAAAAATATTAATGCCAATTTAAATTAACGTTATTATTATAAAACCCTGTTGGCTTCGGAAATCATCAAGGAAGTTTATACGAAACAGTTCTACAATTAGCCAATAAAAAGTCAAAATTAGATTTCTCTCATTATTGTGAAAAAATTTGCGCTTTATGAATGCGGTTTCAGGTGTCACATTCTCAGATGCATTGTGTTTTTGTTCAAGACCACATGAGTTGCCATCCGTTTGAGATTGGGGAAGTGTTTCTTTAAAAGGGTTTTATTTTCAGAAAATAACCAACTAAAGGCATAAAAATTCTAATTATAAACGTAAGCTAGTTAACGTTACAAAACCTTGCCAAATAATGTGTTTACTCTAATGAAACTTTAGTTCCCAAATATTTTTACCGGTTACCACGGTGAAACATTCGTTCCACGACGATAAAACCTTCGTCCCACGATGTTGGTATCTTTTTCTGACCATTATAGGGCATAAACTTCACCGCAGTTACTCTATACGTATGACCTAGGTCGTACCTAGGTGATACGTAATACATTGTATGCGCAAATAACTTTGCATAATGCTACCGTACAGCTTTAACCATTTGAATTTCAACCGTTTTTACAGCTGTTTTTGACTTTTTATAATTATGAAAAAATTAAATAAACTTTTACTTGTATATTGGTTTTTAACCAGAATATTCCTGTCTTCAATCATCCCAAAGCTTGCAAATTATAAAATTCCATGAGTCTTTATTTTTTGCAGGTGGAGCCTTTATTATGTTAAAATTAATAAGTCATCGGGGAGAAGATATTTGTACGTTCAAGACATTGTTATGAGCATTCAACACGTTGTTATGAGCATCAATAACATTTCTAATTTGCGAGATTTTAGGGATTCATCATTTTCCAGACTTAAAATTTCTGCTTTATGCTTTCTGAAGCGCACATTCTCTATATTAACTTTTACCTCTGTTGTGATCGACTGTCGTGAGGGTGTTTGTGTATTTTATTTTGTGATTTCTACGATCTCATTATGCGATTTTTTGTTGCTGTTGCTTTTTGTATCCATGCTGATTCTGTGAAACAAATGCAAACCAAATATAAATAGAAGAAAGCAATGATATAAAACGTTTCATTTTAATTCCTGTAAATGAATTTAAACTATAAACAAAAAAATTTAAACTATTGATTTTCGATAGCTTTTATAAAATTATTATTGATTCAGGAAATTTTAAACCTTTAATTTCCTACTAAACAATTTCTTTATAAAAAATATGCATTCGAAACAAAATTTAGTGATTATATTAAATCAATAAAAGATGCAATCTATGCAAAGTTTATGTCATTATGTAAACTAAATTCCAACGACAAATTGATATAGTTCTTGTTAAGCATGAACAAATACAGACGCTTACGCTTACGTGATATAACTCGTTTAAAATAAATAATCATTCATATGTTTGTGAATGCATATTATTTTTGCACAGAATATATTAATTGTGCTTTCATATATAACTTATATTTAAAGTTATTGTTTAGATTTGTTTCATTTTTATTTGATATAAATATACGTGGTTGCTAGATGCGCAATTTTTACTGTATAACTTTGAATGGGCAAGTAGCATTTCTGTATTTTGTAAAATGTTTTATGCAATGAAAATTCGTTTCGTTTTAAAAAACATGATGTTTTATAAAACTTTGGTAAATATAAAGTTTTTTTAGTTAGAGTTTGTCTAAATATAAATGAAATTTAGTAATTACCAAAAAAATTACAAATGCATCACATTTTTTCTCCAAAGATTATTTTTAAAACTTATGAAAATTTATTGTTTACTGCAAAAAAATTTTTACATATTTTTTATTGGAGTTTCACTTAAGTTTTTTTATGAAAACCAATGTAAAATTGCGTCATTTCTTTAAAAATAAAGTTTGTAAAAACCGTTAGGATTTTACAAAACCGTAGGAATTATAGGGGATTTACAGTGGGAATTACAAACTATATTGGTTAATTTATAATGTATATACTTAATAAAATTTTGAAACTTGTTTGTGTATTCAAGTATAGGCAACTAATGTTGCTAATATTTGTTTTGGAGATTTTTTTAAATATATTATAATAACATGCAAAGACAGTAAACAATGTCATAATTCTGTCATAACTATTGAAATAAGTACAAAATACACAAATCAATACTTCATTTTTATCCATAATAATTTTTTTCAAGAAATATCTTAAAAAAACAAGAAAAATCTAAATAATGGTTATTTTAAAAGTCTGTAAAATCGCATTTTTCTATAATTCTCTTTAATTTTAATAATTAGTACTAAAGCATTTTTGTCTTCGGCTTCATTCAAATGACACTGATAATGTTTACCATGTAGTAGTTGACCTTACTTATAGGCAAATAAAATCTAGCTTATTTCAATAATTTTAGTATTGAATCGACTATTTAACAATAAGCCATTCAAAATTTTTATCTAATGCGGTTTAATAATAAAGATCACATCACAACCCATATTTCAATATTTATTTATTAAATTACTTAATTTGAAACACAAATGCAAATTTTTAAGGGCTAAAGTTGGTTAATTTTTGTATATTTTGTAAAAATGTGAAATAAAAAAAAGCCTTCTTATTTGTTTAAAAAAACGTCATAAAAACATCAATATTTTAAAAAATAAAAACTCAAAGATAATTTTTACTGGAATTTTTATTTAAGTACCTAGCACTTTTACTGGTATTCATAAAATTTTGGACCGGATTTATACGAACTGGGTCCGTAATTTTTGGCAAGAAAACTCTGGACCGGGGTGGTAGAGTTTAGACAGTGTCCAGTATTTAATTTCGCTAATTTTCGACACATATTAGTTGATTTTTAATTAAATTTAGTTTGAAAACTTTTTCCAAATCAAATACAAACAGTTCATACTAATTTCTTGTTTAAAAAATTCAAGTTTGGTGTCTTTTGGGCTGTATAAAAATATTAAACTCGCTAAAAAAAGTGGACTGGCTTCGCAGGGTTTTCTTGCCAAATTAAGCGGACCTACCGAATAGACCCAACCCAAAATTTATGAATACCAGTGTAGTTTCAGCAATAAATTAAAAAAATGCTAAAATAAAAACACGAAATCAACTCGAATTTTTTTATTTAAAAAAATGTTTTGACATCACTAAATTTTAAAACAGTTTCAATAACACCTAAAAATAAATGTAAGAATATAATATAATCCAAACAAATGTCCTGTTGTACAATAAACTTTCATAGAAAAACTCACACTTGAGCGAATTTAATAGCAATTTCTGCTAATTTTTTGTACGCAGCGATTTTGTAAACGTGTCAGAAAAACGAGTTTGGTGTACAAAATATCGCTGTTCCTATAAGCAAATAAAATCTAGCTGACCGCGATATTTGCAGTATTGAATCGACTATTTAACAACAAAAACATTGAAAAATTTTCAATAAAGCGGTTTAATAACAAAGATTAAAACCTGTATTTTAATAATTATTTATCAAATCCCTTAATTTGTAACCTAAATGAAAATTTTTTAAGGGTTAAAGTTGTTTAATTTTTGTATATTTTGTGAAAAGGTGGATTTTAAAAAAATTCTGGGTTCGTATTTGTTTAAAAAAAAAAGAAGTCATTACCGCAGAAATTTAATTGGTCCCCTCATGTCTGCATTCTAATTTTCAGCGTCAGCCAGGTAATTCAACCATAATCTTGTAAATAAAATTGACAAAATGGTTTTTAATATTCAATAAGTTTTCAAATTTTTAGAAAAAACCACTCATGATTAAAATAAGGAATCTTATTAAAATAGAGTTTTAATAAAATCTTAAAATACAAATAATAAATATCCTTCTATTGAAGCGATTACATTAGCTTTTTAAATGAAGAATTATATATTTATCACTGTCTAAAATTGTAAAAAGTGCTTTAAAATTTGTATTCTTAGGGGTCCTTACCCCAGTTTGCCCCGGTTGATTTGACAGCTAAATTGCCGGGGCCGGGGCCGGGGCCGGGGCCGGGGGCGCGGTAAAAAAAATGCGTTTGCCCAGGCCGGGGCCGGGGTAGAAAAAAGTACCGGGGCAAGCCGGGGCGGGGGCCCGGTCGATCCCTAACTGTGAGTTAAACAAAAATTTTAAGCTTCTTGATAATGAGAAGCCTTCTCTGTATATCGCACAAGGAAAAGGAAAAGGAAAATTTTCTATTTGTAGATTAATTGAATCTGTGTCATAAAAAATAAGATATACCGCATATATTCCATACGGTTCGCAGAGCCGACAAAACCTGAATTTTCATGTATGATTTGATTTAACCAACACTGTTTAAGCAGGTACCAAGCACGCAAATTTCAATTAATTAGCAGATAACTATTAAATAACTTCATTTGTGGATTTATTTAGATGAACACTTGGATTTTTATACAAAAAAAATTTACAAACAAAATAGAGTATTTTTCAAGAATTACTCTCAAGAAAAAAATCAATGTTAAAACATGGTTTTTATTTTAGTTAATTGATTAAAAATTTTCTTAATAGTATAAATTGCGTATCCAAATGTAATTTTTGACCATATATTAGTCCATATTATATCATTTTAACTCTAATTATTGTTAAAGCTCATAATCAAAATCTCTAGGTGAGGTAAAATTGATCTAGAAACTTGTTTTTCGCCACTTTTTTGTTACTCGTAGCTGAGAACGCAGGCGTGGTTTAATTTTCGCTTTTTTATGAAAAAACACATCATTTTACTTGCTTTTAATAAAAATTTAAAATATTCATATAATATAAGATTATTTTATATTAATGGGTGTTAGTGTACAGAAGTCTATTGTATATAAGAAATTTAAGAAAAAACTTTAGTGGAATAGCGCCATTAATTGACGAACAAGGAAAGCTAACAGATGACCCCTAACGTCAATGCGAACTACTAAATTCAATCTTTTTTACAAAATTTTACCAAAGATAATAATACTAAGAATACAGTTGCTCGTAAGCTACCTAAAAATATTAATTTTTCTAACGTTAAATTTACTCCTGAAATTGTTTTAAAAGTTTAGAAAAAACAAAAAAATAAGACAAGTAAAACTCCTGATACTTTGCCAGCTATGTTGTTTAAAGAATTAGCCTCTGTGCTAGCTTCTCCGCTTTCAACAGTTTTTAAAGTTTCCTTTAAAACACATAAATTACCACCTAGTTGGCTAACTGCTATTATTACTCCTGTTTTTAAAAAAGGCGATCCTAGCAATCCAAATAATTATAGACCCATTCCTTTAACCTGCATAGCATGCAAAATAATGGAGTCTTGTATTTATGACCAGCTTTTTGCTTTTCTTAAACGTTTCGGTATAATAACTAAAAGCCAACATAAATTTTTACAAAAAAATCAACTTGTTCACAACTATTAGAATCTTTTGCCGACTGGAATAAAGGTATTGGAAGCAGCCTTGTTATTGATACAGTCTATATCAATTTTAGTAAGGCTTTTGATTCCGTCTCTCACCAAAAGTTACTTGACAAACTTTCTGCCTATGGAATCTCAGGTGATTTGCATGCTTGGCTAAATTCTTTTCTTTCAAACAGAAAACAAAAAGTCGTTATTGAGGAAAGCTGCTCTAGTTACTGTGATGTTGTGTCAGGTGTTCCTCAGGGATCGGTCCTAGGACCACTCCTATTTTTGCTATATATCAATGATTTACCTGACGAAATTCAGAACATAAAATGCAAACTTTTTGCAGACGACGTTAAGTTGTATCAAGTGCGTAACAAAATTGAACCCAACTTTTTACTTCAGGATGCTGTAAATAAACTTGTTAAATGGGCAGATAAATGGCAACTCCAGATAGCAGCACATAAATGCTGTGTTATTCATATGGGCAATAAAAATCCAAAATAACCTATCTTAATAAATTCTGAGCCATTAATAATACACAATAAAACTCGTGACTTAGGAGTGCTAGTTTCTGATGGTTTAAAACAATCTGCGCATTGCAACGCTATAGCTAAATCCGCTTTTAAAACACTTAATATAATATTTAGGTGTTTTCAAACCAAAAATTTAAATGCTATCCAAACAGCTTATCGCTCATACGTCAGACCGTTGTTAGAATATTGCACCCCTGTTTGGTCACCCTACATTTTAAAAGATATTGATTGTATAAAACGTGTTCAACGTTCATATACCAAAAGGTTATTTGCTAAATGTGGCCTTGACCGAAATTACAATTATGTCAAAAGATTAAACTTTCTGGGTTTAAAGTCATTAGAAGAAAGAATAATACTTTTGATTTAAATCTTACCTACTCGATAATAAATAATTGTAGTGATATTTTATTTGACGATTTTTTTAAATGGGGTAATTATTTTGGAAAAAATGATCATGATAAAAAAACTGCATATTCCTAATGCCAAAAAAGATGTTTTTTATAATTCCTTTTCATTAAGAGCAGCAAAATATTGGAATACGTTATCCCAAAGTATTGTAAATTCTAGCAGTTTAAAAAGTTTTAAAATAAAAATAAAAACTGAAAATTTTCAAAAATTTTTAAGATTTAGCAGACACATTTAGTAGCCTTTGGGCTCTTGTGTTCTCTTCCCTTTATTTTGCAATTTCAATTATTCACTTCGAAGGATTTTAGATTTTTTTCCCTTTATCCATGTAGTGCATTTAATTTCGGCACTTTTTTGTTTTTCCGATGTAACTTTCACTGTATGGCCCGATTTTCATGTTTGATAGCTCATTTTGAAGCTTTCACAATATTGCGTGCACAACAAAAGTTTCACTGTACGAAAGTAGTTTTTTTACTTAATTAAATCAGTTTTTTAAAAAATGGAAAATTGCTGAAATTGAATGTATGCATTTAATTTCGGCACTTTACACTACGGGTGTCATTAGTACTAAAGCTAAAACTAAAGTGCTTTAGTACTAAAGGGTTTTTTGGGCTTAGTACTAAAGCTAAGGCGCGGCTAAACTGAAATTAGCTGGCAAAAGCTCGGCAAAAGGTATGAGCCCGGCAAAACGTTAGCTTTTGCCAGGAAAATGAAAAATTACCCAAAAATGATTGGCCAAAAAAATGACAAAAAACCAAAAAAAAACAGTGTTCACCAATCAAAAACATCATTATTTAATGAGATTTCTATCGGTAAAGTGGAGAGGTATAATGGGGTCCTTTAACCTCAAAATTTGGAACCTCCCTCCTAGACAAAAATCGAGTTCTCCTCAGAAAAGTTCTCTTTTTTTAATCTGGCTCCCCTCCAGAATTTTAATCTGACACCTCTAAAGTATTTTGTTTTGAAAATCCACAAGACACACCCTGACCCTCTTTTAGATTTCAAAATTTTCCATACATCCTTCCCAGAATTTAAGATGCAATTTACCGCCGGTAACCAACCACCTCAACCCCTTCCCTCACTCTTAGCTGCCTAAAAACTATGCTTATATAAACTTGAATATACTATATTTTTACTTTAAAAGAAACATGAGTGAATATTTTAAACAGTAATGCTAATTAAAGTGATTAAAACGAATTTTGGTTTTAAGGTGCTATGAATATAGGGTTTTATTTTTTTGTGATTCTTATTTTTGTTTAAACATTAGAAAATACTGATTTTTTTGCTTTTTTGAAGTATTTTTCGAGTTTCTAAGTGCTTAATATTAAAATCTTATTTTTACAATTTCATATGAGTATTTTGTAAAGTTTATTATGCAGTAAGCGTTCTTTTTAATAAAAATGTTGGGTAAATGTTTTGTTGCTTTAGATATTCATTTCAGAAAAAAACTATTCTTGATAGTTAGCCATTTTGATACATGTGTTAACATTTAAAGTTACAACTGAAACACAGTTACAAGAGTAACTTTAAAATTGTAAAATTAACTCTAAAAATAATATTTTTAAAATATAAAGCTAAGAACTAATGCAATAAACGTTAAAAAGATCTTTAATGTTGAGTTTTTATCCTTAACTTAAAAATGCAATGCCAAGAATTACCTTGAAAAAGGTATAATATTTGAAATTTAGGAACATTTCCATATTTGTCAGTTTGGCAAAAGCTAAGGCTAAAGTGCTTTAGTACTAAGCCTTTTTTGGGCTTAGTACTAAAGCTAAGGCTAAACGATTTTTGAACTTTTAGTACTAAAGCTAAGGCGCGGCTAAAATGAAATTTCCCGGCAATGCACACCCGTACTTTACACACAATCGATTGTTTCTCAGTTAAAAAATCATCATTTTCAAAATATTTAAAGCCTATCATAATCTACAGACGGTTTTCTTTAAATTAAGCTTCTACTTGTTGTTCAACGTGTCTCTGGCAAAAAGTTACAGCTAAAATGCCAAATGGTATCAAAATGAGCAAAATTTGGGAAAAAAGTGCATTTAATTTCGGCACTTTTTAAAAGGACCCCCTTAATCGAGTTTAAGTGCAGTGCTATGACCCTTACACATTTCAACGTTGTTTTTTAACTATTTACAACTACAATTTAACACTCGACCACTTAATTCAACCCGTTTTTACCTACAGCGATATGTTTGCCGAAATTACACTAATTTATTTTATAACGATTGCTCACCACAGACGCAACGTAGAACCACGGGGACTAAAAATTCTGAAAATAGACTAAATTTTATCAGGACAGATTAATTTTTAAACCAATTTATTGCGTAATCTTGAAATGCCCATGTTCTAAAAACGAGTAAAAATTTTATTTTTTATAAATCACGCAATTTCACATAAAAACATCATAACATAACAAATAAAAAGCTCTTGAAATTTTTTTTTAGTTCTATTTTGATGTACTTTTGATATGTATTTGTTGTGTCTTTAATTGTACTTTCCTTTGTGAAACAGTTGAAATGTATTAATAAAAGATTATTATTATTATTATTATATGTATGCATTTTGTAATCAACGCTTGTATTTTTGTTTAAATTTTGTTTTGTTATACATTTAACATCGATTTTGGTTAAGATTATTTAGAGGGAAGTTGACATTTAACCTTGCCGTGAAATACTTGCTGCCGTCTATTTTAATGGCGCAGTGTAAAAAGAATCGTTTCAACTTATTTCTGGCAAGTGGTCCCTACGCGCAAAAAAGAGCATGCATACTGTAAAATTGCATACGTACTTGCAAAATTGGAACTCATTCAGGATTTTACAACTTCAAGTAAAGTTAGAAGCGTGCCCCTGCATGATTTCTGCTACCATTACGCTGATTAGTCGATTTAGAAGACGAAAAAAAATTCTGTGCGATTATTGGAGTATACAAAAAGGCGAGAGTCACAGCTACGACGAATTTCTCAAACTGATTTTTGTGACGCGGTTGGGACTTGTACCTGCCTAAAATGTAGTACATTTATACTTCCATAATATTAAGAAGGTTCTTCATAAATTCTTGATTACTCTAATAGTGCTCCTTTAGTTTTTTTATTCTACAATATTTTTGTACAGACTGTAGTGTTTTTTTACAGTCTGCAACGTCCGTACGACCTCATTTTATGTGCTGTATGCATTATATATAAAAAACTAGGTTTAACTAAAAACCAATCACTAACACGAAAGGTTATTAGGTTTTTCACATGTTATTTAATATTGCTGCATTTTCTGTCGTTACTGAGAATCCTTATTCCTAAAGAATATTACTGCAAATTAAGCCTTTCAAAACATTGACAGTCCAAGAGTATAGGGGTCCATGCAAGCATGGACTTTCACTTAATGGAGCTATCGACTATGGAAGGTAAGGTAAAGTGGCGTTTGCTGTTCTCAGTAATAGCAATCTTAAGTAATGACAGCAAATGCAGTAATATTCAGTAATATGTAGAAATTAGGCAAACAACGTTTGGTGTTGGTGATTTTTTTGTTAGTTTGCGCTTTGCATATGACACAAAGAGTACCTAAAATAAGCAGGTACTATAGCAAAAAAATGAGCAAAAATTTTTTAAGTCGCCACGCCACTCAGGTAAACACAATGCAAACACCGTGTTAGTGTATTCGGTGTAAGCACCGTGTAAACTACGGTATTTTTGGGTGCTAGCGCGGTGTTAGTTAATCGAGACAAGTTACAATAGGTTTCGCGGCTAATTTTATTTTTTTTGTTCGAAAAATTCGGCTAACGGTAATTTCCATGGACCATGGACCAATTCGGACCCAACATGGACCCGCCCATGAGGGGTGAAAGACTCACTTTAACATTACAAAACAATGTAAAGTTGTTAGTGCACCTCAGGCTTAGGCTTAGGCTTAGGCTTAGTGTTATCCTAAGCCTAAGCCTAAGCCATTTAAAAGTTAAAACTAACAACTTTATATTGTTTTATATTGTTAAAGTGAGTCTTTCACCCCTCATGGGCGGGTCCATGTTGGGTCCGAATTGGTCCATGGTCCATGGGAATTACCGTTAGCCAAAAATTCCTTGTTTAGCATACATTTACAATATTTTGTTCTGCCACTTTTTACACAAATTTGCATTTACTTAATAGAGATTTAAAAGTTTATCAGTTTTTTATACAAATAATTCCTCTAAATTTTGCTTTTTACATCTTTTTTATCGTTTAATGAAATTATAACAGACTTAGCCCCAGGTATACCGAAACCTACTGTAATTTGTCCGGATTAACTAACACCGAGCTAGCACGAGGATTATCCCTTTTTGTGAATTCCGGCCTCAGGCAAACTGTAAATTTCACCGACACCGACACCCCCTCAAATTTACATATTGATGTGCAGGTTAGGCCTAAGCTTAGGCTAAATTTGCATAATACAAAAAATTACGGTGGATTACGGTAGATTTTAGTTGGTGTCGGTGTCGGTGGAATTTAAAGTTTGCCCTCAGATTTGACATTTGAGAACTCTGGCTCGGACTGTGTTAAATGAGTGGATTCTAGGAAATTTGAACGCCAGCACTTGATCGCCGATTATTTGACCGCCAGCATTAGAACGCCGCGCACTTGAACGCCGAACATTAGACCGCCGAGCATTAGACCGCCGAGCATTAGACCGCCGCAGTACGCGTTGCTTTAAAAAGGACGTTAAAACTCCCCGCCAAGGTTGTATAAAATCCCCCTAAGAATAAAAAAAAACTCAATAGAATATAAACAATGGTTTTAATATAATATTTAAACAAAGCAATGTTGTTTTAACAATAAACGATAAGTCACAAATTTATATTTTTCCTTGAAATTAAAGAAAAAACTTAGTGAACGGTGAGTTCTTTAATAATATAAACCTGTTTTTCCTGAGCCTAAGCGAAACCTAAAAATCAAACTAAATTTTTATGATAAATTTATATTTAATGGTGTTTTTTAAGATAATTATTTTTTTCCTAAGCCTAAGCAAAACCTAAAAATTAAACAAAAAGTTTATACTGAATATTTTGTTTTGCAAAGACAAAAAAAAACTAAAACTTTTTAGGTTTAGGGCGTTTATACTGTCGTAGTGCTGTGTTGATATAATTCTCTGTAGGTGGCGGAAATTAAAAATTTGCATAAAATTTATATGGAATACTGCGGCGGTCTAATGCTCGGCGTTCAAGTGCGCGGCGTTCTAATGCTGGCGGTCAAATGCTCGGCGATCAAGTGCTGGCGTTCAAATTTCCGGACACC